>PVJC01001374.1:0-95339 GCA_004026665.1 Murina feae
TGTGTGTGTGTGTGTGTATGTGTGTGTGTCACCACTGGGGACCTGCCCCCAGCTGCATCTGAGGCTTGGACCAGTCCTCCTGTGTGTGTCTACCTGCTGGGACCTGCCACCAGGCACACTGTGGAGGCTTGGAGCAGACACCCCCTCTATGTTGATCTCTCAGACTCTTGCCCTCCCCTGCATGTTGTTCTCTTTTTTGAGCTGTGGCCAGGGCTGGGTGCTGCCTGTCTCCCAAGCTTGCCTACTGCCCATCTTCCTCCAGCCACCAGAAAGCAGGGAAAACCCCGCCTCGTGGTCAGGCCAGCCTTTTCCTGCTCCCTGATCCCCGGAAGGAACCTGGGAAGCCACCAAGCAGGCCGCCAACTCTTTCCCACTCACCCGTCCCCTGATGCCTTCCTTTCCCACTTCCTGGTGCCGCCAAGGGGTCTGGGGGAGCTGCCAAGCAGGACCCCGGCCCCTGCAGCCTTGCTTTCCCACTCCCTGATGCCCTGCAAAGGGCCTGGGAAGCCCACCAAGCAGGCTACTGACCCCCCCGCTGCCTCTTTCCCACTCCCCGGCCCGCCACCTTGCTTTCCCACTTCCTGGTGCCCCGCAAGGGGCCTCGGAAGCCCACCAAGCAGGCCACCGACCTCCTGCTGCCTCTTACCTGCTCCCCAATGCCCCGCAAAGGGCCTGGACAGCTGCCAAGCAGGCCGCCGACCCCCTGCCACCTCTTACCCACTCCCCGGCCTGCCACCTTGCTTTCCCACTTCCTGGTGCCCTGGTGCCACTTCCAACTGTCAGCATTGGCAGGCAGTTGCAACAGAACCCTTTGGTTTGCTCTAGTTCCGTGGCTGTTGGCCTCCATCTTGGCTGGGTTAATTTGCATACAGCCGCTCTGATTGGCTGTTAGCCTCCATCTTGGCTGGGTTAATTTGCATACAGCCGCTCTGATTGGCTGGTGGTAATGGTCACATTTGCATGTTTCGCTTTTATTATAGAAGATTAGGGATATACTTAATCTTCTCATGAGAGAGAATAACTGTTGACTCTTATACTTTCAAAGTTGATGCTTCCTGCAAGAAAAAGTTAGGGTTGGTCTCTCCTTTCACCCTCAACCTTTGCTATAGGCTATATGGCAGGGTCCTTGTGGAGACAGACACGCCATGCCCAGAGCAGAGCTGACGTGCTGGTGCAGTGTGCACGTGGCCACAGCCCTGGTGCTGGAGTGCAACTTCTAGGCCTAGGAGATCTGACATCTCATGCAGATCATTAGGCTTCTGTGACAAGAGGAGGAGGAGGGTGTGTGTTGGCCTTTCTCCCTCAGTCTCCCATTGTTACTATGTCCCTCACCTCCCCAAACCTCACAGGAAGTGTTCCCTGCAAGGGGCAGCTTTGCTTTGAGAGCTGGCTGCAGGGAAGGCACCAATCCACAGGTCCAAGGGGTCTCTGGCTGCATAGTTGGCTCCCCTTTGAAATTCTTCAGCTGGAGAATGTCCTCAATAAAACCAGACTGGATAGGACCAGAGTGCAAATCTTAAGTAACACTTAGCTCATGAGTGGAACTAGATAGCAAAACACTATTGGTTCCACGTGGGGAATCTGGTTTTTAAATCAAGTTGAAATTCCTTTTGGAGAATTTCTTCTGGGTGGAAAGTTGGGCACCACCTTTGAGAGCATGAAGTCGGGTTTGGCCATCAAGGGCTAGAAATGCCAGTTATGACAGAGATGGAAAGCTACTGTAAGAATGGAAAAAACTCAAAGGAGCTCATAGCAAGCAGGTAAAGTAAATCAAGAATGGAATCCAGCTTGGGAGATGGCATTAGAGAACAGAGCTTAACCAACCTGGGTTCAAACCCCAGCACAAACACTGCAAAGCAAGTTATTTACTGTCTCTGAGCTCAGTTGGGGGGTGGAAGAAAAAAATAACAAATGCATCATTTTCAGACAGCGCATGTTCTATTTGAAGTTCCACTGTCAATTCCTGGGGGAGTGTGTGTGTGTGTGTGTGTGTGTGTGTGTGAGAGAGAGAGAGAGAGAGAGAGAGAGAGAGAGAGAGAGAGAGCGCACATGATTATACCTATGGTCAACCATTGTTTATTTGTATTGCACCCACTTATAAAGCTTCGCTTTGGTTAAATATCCATTGTCTCAGAACCCTAGAACAAGCCTCTTCACCTGCTGGGCTTCTGTTCCACCATCTGTCAAATGCAGATAATAAACATAGTTGCTTTCCCTCCCGAGTCCACATGGTGGAAGGGACCCAGCAGGGAGGGGTGTTGGAATCTACAGCCACAAATCAAATCTGCTGCTAGCACAGACCAGCTGTATAACCTGTGTCCCCATTGGGCAAATCTTATTTTCCCTTTCAGGTCTCAGTTTGTCCCCACCACGTAGAACAGGTAAGAGCCACTAGCCTGCCCTGAGGCTAAGAGGAGTGCATATGGTGCTGTCAGGGGAGGGTGTAGTGCAGCCCCCACATGCCCAGAGCCCAGCTCACCCGGGAGGGCTGGGCAGGGAACATTCATGGGAAGACAGAGCAGCCTACTTCCTCCTCTCTAGGGATCTGCTACTGTGCTGGTGCCTGAAGAGGATGGACTGTGGAGTCAAGAATAAGGTTTAGAGCCCCACTCTGCCTCTCTGTCTGCTTTGGGAAAGCCTCCTAACTAACTTCTCTGGGCCACAGTTTCTCCATTACTAGTGCTAAGCATCGCCTCTATGTCCTCGGAGTGTTCAAATGGAGCCAGGCATGTAAGTTGCCACCTTTACTATTTGTTCAGGACCTAGGTCCTTGAACCACATGTTACCTGAAATTCAGTCTCCAAATAACTGAAGGAAAGGCAGGGTCTCCTGTTCGTTTTACACTTGTTGCCAAGGGTTTCACTGAAACACGTGACGCCTCCCCTTGGAGCAGTTTAGAGGACACAGTGAAATTCTGAATGAAGTCTGGCTAACGATGGGGTGATTTATTGCTCAGGTGGGTCCAGCTTGCTCGCCTCAAAAGCCACAAAAATATGGCCAAATAGATGAAGTTAGCATTATGTTGCATTGGCATCCAATGCTGTTCCAATTAAATACATTCATTAGCAAGTAAACGTTCAGTAAAACCCCTTTTGAGAGCTGCTCATTTCTTGTCCCCTCCCTGTGTTCTCATCAAAAGACACCCCCAAATTTCCTTGCAGTTGTTAACGACTCCACAGACCGCCCCCAAACCATCCCTTACAAGGCTACAGTCTCCGTAGAGTGGAGAAATGGCCTCTAGAAAGACATCAATAGGCCCATTTAGGTATCTTCATTGCCATGGCGCCGTTGAGGAACCAGGGACAAAAAGAGATTCCTGAGACTTGCTTTAAATGTTACTTCAACTCTTAGGTATCTCCTCTTTGAGAGCAAATGGATTTCAATTATGCCAAGGCTGTGAGCAAGAAACATGGAATTTATGCCTGAAATTTCCCCTCATTCAGCAGTGATTCAGGTTTGTTTATGACACCAACGAATCTTTGTGCTGGCAACGATAACGTGCAGTGAGCCGTGGTTTGATTTCACACAGAAAAGCTCCCCATTCAGCGTGACTTTCCAGGTGTGCTGTAGCGCAAAGGCCCTGATGCTCCGGTGATTTCCACTGGAAGCCTGGGGTCAATCACGCAGTTTTTGAGGTCCCTTCCACCTGCGTCGCTGTAGAAGTGCATGAAGGCCCACACCAAAACACCCCCTCTGGCTAGTGGAGGTGACTTGTTTGCCCAGAGGGTTGCCCTGGAGGTGAAATGGAAGGTGAGCTTGTCCTAGGAACTGTGACGCTCTGCACCGATGAAAACAGTCACTCTCTTCTCTGCTGGCTGTCTGTTCCTGTCTGCTTGCTTCTCTGATGTTTTAATCTGGATCACTGCTAATGTCTGGAAAGTGATACCCCAATAGATAAAGGCAAAGAAGGCATCAGACTGGTCTCCTGCCTCCGATGCAGGGCATTTCATGTGCTGCTCTATCCACTCCTGGCATTGGCCTTTTAGAACTCACCCACCAAGTCAAGGCCCCTGGACTGTGGGCTGCCTCAGGGGCTGTGTCCTTGAGTCCTCAGAGTCTGCCTAGCAGGGTGGACCGCCAGGGCACTGAGCTGTTTTCCTGCTTATATGAGAGGCTCCTTGAGGGCAGGGCCACGTCTTCACATGCTCCTGAGATGCTTCACAATGACCTGGTCATGGAGTTGAGTGAGGCCAGACTTTCAGGACACCCTCCATCAGGGAGCCTGGGATCACTCCATGGCTATCACAGAAGGAAGCACTGGCGTTTCCTTTGAATCAGATGGACCCAGATTCAAATCCTGTTTCTGCTGCTTTTTTAAGTTTCTGGCCCAGAACAATCACTTGGTCTCTTGGGCCTCAGTTTCCCAATCTGTCCAATGAGGCTGACAGGGTCACCCTGCAGGGCCCTGTGCGCTCTAGCATAGACCCTGGCATGACCAAGTGTCTTGTGGGAGCAGAGCCCGGGCTCCTGCTTGCTCCTCCAGCCTGGGCTCTATGGGATTCTGGATCTGAGTGAGGAGAGGGGTCAGGGATCCTGGTCCTCATGCTCTTTCCTTTAAGTGAGAAAAATGCTAAATTGGTCAATGAAGGCTCTCCTAGGAATTGCCCCTTCCAGGCACTGAAGGAGCTGCTGCGAATCCCTGACAGCCGGGGTGCACTGTGGGCATGAGGGGCAACCTGAGGTCCTGCCCTGGGAAAGCAGGAGCTGAGGAAGATGGACTCCGCTCCACCTGCTCTCATGCATCGGCGAAGGGTGGCAAGTAGGAGTGTGTCTGAGTGGGAAGCACACTCAGATGTTTTGAAATGCATAACGATCTAGCAGCCACAAAACAGGAAATGGGGTCCATGTCTAGGACCTGGTTCCCGTGCTTCTTCTGCATCGCTTCAACTCATAGCTTAAAACTCCTCTGCACTCAGCTTTCCTGTCTGTAAATTATAGGGTTCAATTACAACAGTGGTTTTCAAAGGTGTGGTGAGTTCAGCAACAGAACACTTTGAAACTGACCCGAAGCAGAGGTGTCTACCAGCTGACGCCATCTGAATGGCGCAGGGCTGCCGAGTATTCATGACAGCTGCTTTGGGGAGCTCAGTCTGCAAACCTGAGGGGTGGAGGTTCTTTGAGGACCTTGTCAGCGCCAAATACCCCAAATTCCTGATTCCTCTTGCAGAAATGCTATAAGCAGCCACCCCTGAAGTGCCAACAGCCTTCCACTCTTCCTTGTGTGGCTGCGTTTCCCTTGCCGTGGGCATCAGTTAAGGACCTTGGGGTGTAATTAATTGAAACTGATTCTGGATGGCTTACGATAAAAGGAGGGTTTGGGGGAAGGATCCTGGGCAGCCACAGACTGAAGGATGTGCAGAATAGCTTGCCTGGGTAGCTTTGGAGACCGCAAAAGAAAGAGCTGGTGGGACATTTATCGAGAGTGTTGTCCCCAGTGCACCTGAGCTCCAAATGCCGCCAATCCTTGTGCTCTCGTTCAGTTTCAGATCCCCAGAAGACAGAATGTGATTGGCCCAGCTGGCATCAGGTGTCCATCGCTGGCCCAGTCACCATTAGTCAGGGCTGAGGGGTCCCCTTGTGTATCTTGGGAGGAGCCAGAGAAAGGGGAGTCATGGCATCATGGCAGCATGATTAACGTCTAGGACACTCTGCCTGCCAGTGATAGCGTCTATTCTGGCAGATAAAAACCTTGGCTGACATTTTTCTATATTTAAATGCTCTTCCAGAGCAAAGCAAATTGTTTCAATCCCAAGACACAGGCACAGGGACTCTAGAGAATTGGTTGGGGGATGTGAGAGCATTTCTTTCTCTGTTTCTACAACTGCAAAAGCCCAAAATTTAAAGTGTAATGTGGGCAGAGAAATTGCATCCATTTTACAGGCAGACTAGTCAAAATACACATCTCACTGGTCATGGCCCTGAGTATAAAACACCCGAGTTTTTCTTTGAGGAAAAATGGTGTATGTGTCTGACGTCTACCCATAAGCACATCCAGACAACACTGATGCAGGGGCTCACACTTGTTATTTGAATGCATGCCATTTTAAATGTCTTTATTAATAATAATAATTAATAAATAAGTGGTCCAGAGAGTTCTAATTTGCTCTTGCTATCAAAGATTAGCATATTTTTCCCCATTTTCCTAAATTGCTACCTTTTTGATAATGTGTATATAATTACTGACAGCTCCCTGATTCCACGAAACTCACTATTTGTTAGGCTGGCTGACTTTGCCCAAATGCTGTCAGGTGCTGGTGAGATTTTTTTTTTTTAAAAAAATGTCATGATTGATGTAATTAAGTGGATATAGGACTTATATTTTGCCTTTTCTCCTCTTTTCTCTTTTTCCTCCCTCTCCATCACAGCAGAGTTGAGAGAGCGCATTAGTTATCTTTGATTTGTTGGACCTGCTTTACCAGAATGTGCAGTATCTACATTTTGCTCGAAGAACTTAAAACACACAGAGCAAACTGGGGGCTGAATTGTTCTCATCAATTACTGGTGCGGCCTGGGTTTCTCCTTGTTAATTGCTGTGAGCAGGGAAGCTTTACTCAGTGAGCAGTGTACCCAAGCATGTATGGAGTTTAATGAATCATACCAACTCTGCACTCCAAGCAATTAGGGAAATCTAGCTGTTAGTTAGTGAGGCATAAAATAAATTTAATCTCTCTTCTAAAAAATCAATTATAGTGCTGTAATGTATAATTCAATTTGGGTCATGCTACATAAATTTTCTGTTTTTAGTATGTTTTTAAACTGGTTGTTATTAAATTTTGCAAGCTGTGTGTGTGTGTGTGTGTGTGTGTGTGTGTGTGTGTGTGTGTGTAAGACTGGAGGATGACAGAATGGAATAACTCAGAAAGAACCTGGCTTTATTAATGAAATAAATGTGTCTCACAGGGTCTCTGTCCCTTTGATTCCGTGTCTTACTTGTGCACTTACTGTGTTCCAAGTTTCATGGAAGGCAGAGAGAATGTGCAATATATGTCTGCCCTCAAGGAGCTCACAGTCTAATTGCTAGTACAAGACTAAACCAAACAGAACATTAGAAAATAGTAAGTGAAACTGGATGGGACAAACACAGGTAAGGGGTATTGAAGAAGGAATCTGAGACTCAAATCTGGATATTTGGACTCCTTTACCGACTAGGTGTGTGGCCTAAGGCTAGTGTAGCAGCCTGTCTGCCTCAGTTTTATGGGCATGATAGCCCCTTTCTCCCAGGGTTTTTGAGATAGGTTTGCATGGTACTGACTAGGAGCCCAGTGTACTATCTTCAATCTGACGCCAGGCTGGAGAGGAATGGGTGTAAATTAAGGTGACCAGGTATAAAGTGGTACACCGTTGACCTGGGGCAAGGGGGGGGTTCTTTTTTTTTCTTTTTTTTTTTTTTATTACTACTTAAAATATTACAAAGAGTAATCTGGACTTTTTTTAAATGCCGCAGGACGTGGGACAAACTGTTAAAAATCGGGGCTGTCCCGCCAAAAGCGGGACATCTGGTTACCTTAATCTGGCCTCCTCAGCTCCCTGTAAGCACCTGGAGGCAAGGACATGTATTGCCTTCTCCAGCATTGTCCTTGGCACCCAGCACTGAGCCTGTGTGCAGAGAGAATGTTACAGATGCAGCAACTGGAGCACTAGAGGTGCTGGTACAGATCTGGGTGGGCTGGGGAGTGACAGTTGGAATCTTAACCAATGACAGGCACTCATCCACTTTGCATCAGGTGCTGTGCTCATCATCTCGATCCTCAGAATAGCCCTGCATGGTTATCCCTAGCTACAGGGGAGGAAGCTGACACTCAGAGGTTAAGCCACCTACCTAGGGCTCCGCAGTGAGAAAGTAAGAGGATGGAGAAGTGAGCCCACATGGATGATAAGCAGGGGTAGGAAAGATGAGAGAAGGCCCCAGGGAACCTGGAATTCACTCCTCCGAGTTGTCAGTGAGTTCCTGAGCCTGAAAACTCTTTCCCAATGAAGCTTCCAGAAAGTTCCCATTTCCCTCATTCTCCCCTAATCTGCCCATTCGATTTTGTTAATGGAATTCCTGGGAAAAACTGCACACTGTTACATCTCCCTGCTAATCTCCTGGCAACAGTCATGGTTCCCAACATTATTAAAATAGTTCAGACTGCATCCCAATTGTCTCTTTCCAATTTTCTTGCTTCCAGGGGGTGCTCAGCAAAGCGGTGAGCAGGCTTACCTGCTGAGCGCTCCTTCAGGCGAGGCAAGCACAGCGAAGGAATCCAGGGCTCCCAAGGCAGCCAGCAGGCCCTGGGCATGTGCAGTGGGGGCAGCAAAGGTCACAGGTTGTTGAACGGGCTTCGCCCACCTGCTGGGAGGCTCTGTCAGACCCCTTTCTCTCTCTAGGCCCCAGAATCGGGACTGCTGCTCTGAGGATCTCTGCGTGTGCTCCTTGTGACTCAGGGAACACCCACACTGGCTGTGCTGGGAAATGGAGGCTCTGCCATGCATGTGGTGTTACCGTCTAATAAGCTGTGAGCTGCTCAGTGCCATCAGCTGACGCACTTTGCTGAGTCTATGGGTCATTAAAAAAAAATCTAAGCCAGTGCATGTGAAGTAGCTTCCACAGAATGATTCCCATCACAAAATAAGCCTTTAATTAGCAGAGCATCTCACCCAGCTGAAGCACAACTTTTGCAGACGAATATCCAGCGATGTTAATTATAAAATGAATTTGCACATGCATGATTTATATATCTTAGACTTTAAAGAGAAAAAAAAATCAGCTGCCTGCTTTATTTATGCTTCCTGCCCTCTGAGAGAATTCACATGGACTGTTCCAGTGTGTCTTGAAAGCTTAACGTCCCTTTCAGTGACTTTTATGCTTTGCTTACATCAATCAGCTAAATATTTATTGAATTCTCAATTGCCCAGCACAGAGCCAGAGGCTGGGGGAGTGGAGGAGGACAGGGATTCAGGGTGAGTCACAGTTCTGCTGCTGTGTTCAGATGAATTACATACCCTGGAAGGGCCAGACATCCTGGCAGACCACAAAACAGCAACGTGAGTGGACTGCAGATTGGTACGTGTTGAAGGTACCAGGCGCTCTGAAGCGGGATCCTCAGAGCAAGCAGGAGCACCTGAGGGGGGCAGCGCCCAGCCTGGCCCCGGGGAAGTGAGACAGGGAGAGAGGAGAGGGGTGCCCCTGCCAGAGGCCGGCATGGATTAGGAGCACCTTGCAGGCAGATGGAGGGCTGATTTTGCAAAGCTTTGGTCTGTTTGTTTCCCGCTTTTCCTTTTGCATGCGTGCCTGCCTTCCACTGCTGTGGCTGCAGGGCTGGTGGGTGGCAGGGGTAGGCTCTTGGCTTTTGAACTTCAAAAGCTATAAACAGAAAGTTTGGAGGGGATGCTTGCTGAGATGTTTTGATCCCCACCTGAAGGGAGAAGGAGATTCCAGGTGTAGGAGTGGAAGTGGAGCAGGAGATAAGAGGCAGGTGAGTGGGCTACTTGTGTCAGTTCTCAGGGGAAGAGGGGTGTTGTGGCCTACTCCTCTAACCAGCTCTCCACTAGAGCACTAGTAATGATAGACTCCAGCCCTCACTAATGGTACATCCAGCCCCTAAGAAGGCCTGGGAATCTGCTACCTCCCCCCAGCTGCAGCCACAGAGCATTCATGGTGGCACTGGACCAGGGGAACAGAGATCTGGGCTTTGGGTGTGGTGTTTAAGCTGATGGGACCAGGCAGCCCCTGTCCCCTGAGGGTCCCAGCAGAGCCCACATTACCTGTACCTCAGAGACTTCAGGCTGGTGGCCTGGAGGGGGCCTCATGGTGGGGAGAATGCCTCATAGAGGGTGCCAGGCCTTTGGCTATATATCATCCCCAACAATTACCACCTTCATCCATCTTAGATCAGCCCCTGGGAAGCGGGGGAGGCATGGGGAGGGCAAGAATAACCCAACATGACTGAAAAAATACTGGAATAATTGAGAACACTCAGAACTGACCAGCTAAATTTCTGCCAAAGTATATTCTAAATTGATTTAAGGATTTGATTTAAGAGAGATCAAGTAGAGATAGTTGAGATACAAGCACCTAAGTCTTTGGCTGAAAGCTCCGCCCCTGGTGTTTGCTTGGAGGGTGGTGAGCTGGAAAAGTGGCAGGAGGCAGACAGCAGACGGCTTTAACGCTTGCATGGGGGTGTCAAGTGGCCCCAAGCCCTTCCTAGTCTGGCCAGATCTTCCTTCACAGGGGAAGGATGGAAAGGTACGGAGCCTGGACACTTGGGGAACGAGCACATGGCTTCTTGCTTAGTTCTGCCATGCCCTGGCTATGTGACCTCATGCAAGGGCTCAGCCTTTCTGTGCCTTGGTTTCTCCATCTAATCTAATAAAAAAGTAATATGCAAATTAACCACCACTCCAAGACACATAAGCCATGCCCACCAGCCAGTCAGAGTGGCTGTATGCAAATAAACCCAGCCAAGATGGCGGCCAGCAGCCACAGAGCTAGAGCAAACAGGAGGCTTGCACCAGGAGTAAACTGCCTGCCTAGGCCGGCTGGGCCTCTGCTCAAGGCCACAGTGTTTCAATTATAGAAGCCACGGAGCTGAACCAAACAGGAGGTTTTGTGCCTGCTTAGGCCTCCACTCAGAGCAACAAAGTTTCAATTATAGAAGATAAATAAACCCCAGAAACCTGATTTCAGCCAGCCTTGCTGGGATGTTGGGTCAATGGGAGCTGTGGGCAGCCTGCAAACAGCCCTCAGCTCCTCACCCAGGCTGGACAGTCACCCCAGTAGAGACCCGAACCTTGAAGGAACTATGGGCAGCCTGAAAACGGCCCTGAGCCCCTCACCCAGGCTGCTCAGGCATGCCAGCAGGTGGACATCCCCCGAGGGGTCCCATACTGTGAGAGGGCACAGGCTGGGCTGAGGGACCCCGTGAGTGCACAAATTTTTGTGCACCGGGCCTCTAGTTTTAAAATAGAGAGGGTGAGATTTATAATCTCAAAGCCATGGTTTCCAAATTTCAGGGTGCCTGACACTCAAGGGGGAATTGGGTTAACATGTAGGTTCCTGATTGACACTCAAGGATGTCTTCCCTTCTCTGTTCTGTGCCTTCTGTTGTAAAACTCTAAGCTTTAAGATATCCCTTCTGGTCCAGATTCTTTCTCTGTGTGGGGACCTCCTTCCCTCCCCGTCTCCTCATTCTGCGAGGCAGCTTTTCCCGCCCTTCCCTCTCCCCACAGAGCAAACGTGCGGGAGGGAGGCAGCTTCTTTGAGGCACTGCCCTGCGTCATAACAAAAGTTAATAGCCTGATATGCTTAAGATCAGGTTTTCAAAATCAGCATGTAAATAAAAAGTACATATTTTGAAGCCAAAGTATAGTTAGTCCACGCACACTATTTTCTGACATCTTTTCCCCGTGAGGAATTGTATGCTCTTACTTATACATGCCCCGTTATATGCACTGTATGGAGACATGCCACATTCTTTTCATAACTACGCATTACTCCATAGAGTTAATTTAACAAATTCCCCATTAGTCAACATTCAGACATTGTCTTAATTTTTCATGGTTACAAACTGCAACTAAGGGCACATCATTGCCACTCACGTCTTTGCACAGATGCCTCAGGGCATTTGAACAGCTGTAGGAACATTCCTAGAAGGAGAACTGCTGGGCAAAAGGGTACAAGGATTTTACATTTAGTCCATGTTGTCCATTTGAACCTCAGAATGGACTACTAACTCATTCTCGCGCCAGTCATTTGTAAGTGGTTATTTCTCCATACCCTGCCCCGCCAACTCTGGGTATTATCTATTTTTTAAGTAGATAATGAAAGCATCTACTATATATTATTCATCAGATAGATGAAAGCATCTTTTTATTATTTCCTTTTCCTTAATTATTAGGGAGGTTGATCAATTTAAAGTGTCACACCATGAGCTTTGCCCATTCTTTCTTTCATTAAGTAGTTAAAAAACAAAACACGTAAATAAGGCATTTACAAGGGTTAACAATGCAGCAAGTAAAGGGTATGGAGGAGGATGAGAGCCTGCACCAGGCCCACGTTGTCCGGCTCTCAGGTGAGAGTTGACAGGCACCGAGCGCCTGGCTAGGAAGAGCCCTTGCCGGCCCTGAGCAGAGAACTTCTGCAGGGGCCTGGCTTTCCCATGGCACAGTGAGCAGTGTCACAGGCCGCAGTTCACGGGGCACTGCCTTCCCCATGGACACAGTGCCTCCGGGATGTAACTGGTCAGGGCTGCATTAAGGGACGAGGATGGTGGTGCCGGTGGGGAGTGCCCACCTGCCCCTGACCTGCCCCTGCAGGGAATATAGAGCCAGAGCCCCCAGGCTAACAAGCTGGGTCCACAGGCAGGGCCCTGGGCTGCAGGCAGGCGGGGAGGGTCAAGTCCCAAGTTCATGGTTAACTCTCTTTGAGATGCGGTTTAAGTAGCTGTGGCTCTTGACTTCCCTACTTATAAAATGGAAAGAGTGATGTCAGCTTCAAGAGCCTCTTGTGAGACTCAAACAAAACTGTGTACAAATAATACCGGAACCTTCCATAAGTGAATACTGAATATTGATGCTTGAATTCCACCAACAGATCACATTTCTCAGAGCTAAATGTGGGCGCTCTCGTTCAGGGGGCGAGCCTTTGTCGTGTTCCATGTACACCGCAGTGGCGACGAGTGGGCTTTGGGATGGAAAAGAGCTGAGTTCAGACTGCTTCCTGGCTGTGTGACTCTGGGCAGATGGACTCTCTCTGAGACACAATGTCCTTCTGCATAAAGTAGGCAGCACTATTTCTGGCATGTTCTGAGTAGTTAACGAGCTGCGTTGAAAGACTGGTGCAGGGTTAGAGTTCAATCCATGTTGACTAGGTTATTTTCATACTTAATAGTTATAAATTATTAATGACACTGACCTTGACCACATTACTATTAACAACAATGCTCTCTCTCCCATTCTGAGCTTGTAGAGAGTGGCCCACCGAGGACTGATTCTTGCTGGCCCCTCCCCACCTTTCCATTCGGTCTGGGTGAATGGAGCTGGAGCCTCCTGCGCTGTCAACCCCACAGCCCTGCAAATGTTTCTCTTGCTTCTTCTTTTATTTTTTAAAATATATTTTTATTGATTTTTTACAGAGAGGAAAGGAGAGAAATAGAGTTGGAAACATCAATGAAAGAGAAACATCGATCAGCTATCTGCCTCCTGCACACCTCCTGCTGGGGATGTGCCCGCAACCAAGGTACATGCCCTTGACCGGAATCAAACCTGGGACCCTTCAAGTCCGCAGGCTGACGCTCTATCCACTGAGCCAAACCAGTCAGGGCTCTCCTGCTTCTTTGTTTTCCACTCCAAATACTGGGCTCCCTGCAGGCTGATCCAGACCTGGCTGTGAAGGAGGCTCCTTTCATGGGATGAGTTCTGAGAAAGTCAACTGCCGTCTCTTCACCTGCTGTCTGCAGTGGTGAAGTAATCCACCATTGCAGAGGCCTTGCACTGGGCTGACATTTGTGTGTGATATTAGGAAATTGCATCAGGCTCTTGGCTGTGAAGTATGGCACAGGGTGCCCACGCCAGCCTTTCTCTGGTAGACCCTGGGCAAGGTATTTAATCTCTGTGTGTCTCAGTTTCCTCACCTGGGAAATGGGGACAAAATGGCACTGACCTCAGAGGGGTGAGGTTAATGAGGTTAAGGAGCCCGCAAGGTGTGGGGCATAGCAAGTGTCCACAAGGGCAGGCAGCGATGACTCCTCCCGCCCAGGGGAATGGTGTCTACCCTCCATGGCAAGTGCTCAGTCTATATGAACTGCTTCTTCTGACTTCTGATGCCTCATGGCCGCTCCTGCCATTGACCTTCTCAGTGAATCAGTTGGCCTTGGGGTTCCCAGTGAGAGCAGTGGGGGCTCATGTTGGATCCTCCAGACCCCCTTAGAAAGTCAGTCTGGATGCAACTGTTCAGCAGTCAGGGCTGCCTGGGAGGCTGAGAAGCAGAGGCAGGGAGTAGGTTTGGATATGGGGTATTCCAGAAGAAAAGGAAAGGAAAGGAAAGGGGAGGAGAAATAGCTGGAAAATTCTGGCCAGGGAGTCACAGTACAGCTTCTCATCAGCTCTCACACCAAACATGTGGCTTTTGGTCTCATCATTTTCTGGTCTCAGTTTCCCAGTCTGTAAAATGGGAATGTTGATATTAGGGAGGCATAAGTGGAAGCCTCAACACCTTCTGACGCATCTTCACCGAGGCCAGCCTGTGTTCAAGGGACGTAGAGTCCACCTCCCAATGGGAGTCTTGTCAAATAACTTGTGACCATCTTAAGTCCGCCATAACTTTCGTTTGCTGCTATATTCCAAGTGTCTGGCACATAGTAGGTGCTCAATAATGTGTATTGACTGAGTGAGTGAACGAGTAAATGTCCTCTTTATAGTGCATGCCAAACCTGCTTCTGCCAGGAAAGTCTTGACAGCTCCCTCTTGCCATGGGATCCTCTCCCACTTTGCCGCCATCTCTCACCTGCCCTGCCTTTCCTCTGGGCCCCAGGCTCCTCCCTCCCCAGGAGATGACTCTGGAAACCAGGCCTGAGCTCCCCATGGGAAAGCTTGTGCTCTGTCATGCAGGGAGGATTCAAACAGAAGTTCCTAATTGTACTCATGGTATAGGCACATTTTATATGCAACAGGTCATTGAATAATGTCATTTTGTCGCCACATTGATGAAAGAAAGATATTCCTTCCTGGGCGGAGCCCCTGTCTGTGTGGAGTTTGTATGTTCTCCCTCTGTCTGCGTGGGTTCCCTCCCACATCTCCAAAATGTGGACTGGCGTGTCTACGTTGTCCCATCTGAGTGAGTGTGGAAAGGCGTCCTATCCAGGGTGGGGCCTACCCGTGCCCTGAGCTGCAGGGGTAAGCTTTGGCCACCTGGGACCCTGAACTGAAATCAGCAGGTTGGAAAAGAATTATCTTACTTGTTTCCATTCATTTTTCCTAACTGCATATAGCTCACACTTATTTCAATGTTTAATGCTAAAAGCATTTGGGTCTTCATTCAGAAGGTGGCGATGTTTTTGTGACCAGAAATATGCCACTGGAACTTGATTCTTGTTGATATCCATTAGCCTGTGCTCAAATTGGGTTCGTTATACTTCATTTCACTTAAAATTGCAGTTTTCAAGAACCTATCAATGACATCAGTGAGGAATTACAGTATATTGCTTCATGAATCACAAGCACTGATGAAGTGGATGCTATTCCATTTTACAGATGAGAACACAGACCCAGAGAAGCTGAAGTATTTGCCTCAAGACGCACAGCCAGTCTCACCTGAGTGTAGCCAGGTGTTTCCACAGAAGCAGTGTCTCTGTGGACTGATTGTTCCAACCACATGCTACATATGTGGAAAACCTCCCCTTGAGGTCCCAGGGCCACTGAAATGAGGGATCTGGAGGCCTCACTTTTTTTTTTCCCCCTGGAGGACCTGTTTTCCCACCACTGAGGTGCTCTGGCAAGGGAGCTGGCATTAGAATTTATGAACCAGCCAGGCATGAGTGATTAGCTGACTGTGTGAAGAGGAGGAGGAATAATTGAATAAAGTATTTACATAACAAGTTAATGCTGTTGCCTGCAGACTCCTTGTAGGTTCACCATCTCCACCCAACTCTGCTCTCCTACTGGGCGCGGGTGCTTCCCCTTCCTGGCCTGGCAGGTGGTGCTGTGGCTCTGCACCCCTCAGCAGTTGGGGCTGACGTCTAAATCATAGGTACTATTATGCAAGGAGGAGGATTAGGGTGGCTGGAAGAGGCCCATAATGAGCTAGTTGGTGGCCTATACAGGGGAGTGGACCCCAGACAAGCAAACAAAACCCTCTACAGCATCTGAGAGCTGATTCAAGAAAGCTGGGAGGCCACACGTGGATGACTGAGTCTTTACCTGGCCTCTGGGGTCTAGGACTCTATGTCAGCACCCCTAGCCCCCACCCCCAGTGACAGCAGTCAAGGAGAGGAATCAGGGCACGATGCCGTTAAAAAGAGAATTCCTCTTATGGCTGCAAAGGCGAGGTAGGTCAGCACTGCCACGCCTGCCCAAGAGCTGCCTTCTGGGTGAACTCTGTCAGAGCTCACTTAGGGTTCTGGACCCAGAGGTTATTAGCTCATAATCACCTGTTCCCAGCTGGCTGGGAGGTGTGCACCGCGTCTGACCCCGGGCAAGCCAAGTTTTCTGGCTGCAGTTCAAAGGGTTCACCAGCCTCTCCCTGAATGAAGGTGGACTGCAAAGCCGGGCTAGGGATCCTAAAGGGGAGTAGGAGTTATTAACTTTTGGGGTACCAGCCCCATGGCCTCACTGCATGCAATAAGCCAGCTTCATCCAAGTTTATCACTGGAATGGAGGCCGGAGCCCTGTGTAGGCCAGAACATTCTGGTTCTTCTTGTCTCAGAGCAGAGGGCGGGCATAGGCGAGTTGCGCACACTATGGGTCATGTGCACACGGGCAATTTACATGCCTTTCTAAGGCTCAGGTCCCTCACACTGAGGACTGAGTAGCTACGTGAACCATTTCAGGGGGTTCTTCTAAGAGGAACATGGGGTACAATATGAAAACAAGCTCTAGCCTCTCCTTGATGACTAACTTCTGAAAAACCTGGAGTCAATTTCATGGTTCTGAGCTTTCCTTCATTTTCTCAGCTGTGAAATGGGGGTCCTGGCCCCTGCCTGGTGAACTTGCTGAAAGTGTGAAATAGCAGATATGCTGTGTAGAAGTTGCCTGGACTCAGTGCTTGGCACTTAGTAGGTACTCAGTAAGCATCCAAAGCCACATGACCTTCAAGTGGCTGGAGCCACTGGAGCTGGAGAGACCAGGAGCCCACAAGAGCCAGATGCTAAGGAGCCAGCTTCCCGGAGGGAGCGTGGCTGGGCTTCTGTGCACTATGGGAGAGCAGAGCTAGGTCCACGGACTAAACGTTGCAACCAGAAGGATTGTAACCCGAAGTGAAGAGGAACCCAAACTGCCTGCTGGTCAGCATCAGTGAGTGTGAGTGCCCTGAGCCGAGACTGGTGGGGATTTCAGGGGCGGCTCCAGGAACCGCTGGGTGGTTTGTAAGGTTTCTTCTGTGACATATGGTCATGAATTAGGAGGGAGTTTCCTCCTGAGGACCCAGCCTGGAGGATGTGCAGTGGGGACGGAACTCCTTTTACCTGGGATGTTGCGGGGGAGGGGCGGCGTCAAGGAGCAAGTTGGCTCTGGCCAGGCTCCTGCTTGGCTGTGAGGCAGAAGCAGGATGCGCCTGCAGGAGCTCCCCTCAGTCCCACCCCGGACTCAGCCAACAGGAAAGGAAGCCAGAGTCTAGCATGAGACAGGGATGGGGAATAGACGCCAGGGCCCCTCACTCTCCCATCCCTACCTCTGCTATCTCCTCCCCGCCACCCCCGACTTGGGAGCGAGAACTCCAGGCCCCTTGTGGGAGCAGGGCAGAGAGGTGGTGAGCACGGGCAGGGCTAGCTCTGTGCAGGCCTGTGCAAAGCTCAGAGATTCACACTCAGCATCTTGTTGAGCAACTCCCCCAACTTCTGAAGGAACTACCAGTCTTCACTCCCATTTTACAGAGGAGGAAACTGAGGCTTAGAGAGAGCAGAGCTGGTATTGAACCCGGACCCTCACCCCTCTCCAAGTCACGTTCTTTCCACTCTCTTATGCTGCCTGCTAATTGGAGTCCCCTCCCCACTACAACGCACTCATCCCAAATTGTCACTTCCACCTTTTCCCTCCCCTCTTAACTGTCCCAAAATAAATATCATTATTAATATTATTTGCCTAATTAACACATTGGCTGAATGACAGAAAACAGGTTTTGGCAAGGAAACTGATTAAAACGGCAGCCTGTTTAATTAGACAGAGATTCGTTATTAGTCTCCCCGTTTTAGATGAGCCTCCTCCCTGCTCCCACCCCTCCCCTTGCCCAGGGAGGCCTTCTCCCCTCATGGTTCTGTTGCCACCTCACTCCGCTGACAGCCCTGCCCAGTTGGCACCCTCTTTCCCTCTGAGGCAACTGATGGCAGGGCTGACTGCTTTTGGGGTGAAACTAGCCAGGAGACACTGGCCTGAGAGTCAGGTGCTGGCCCACATTCAGGCCACAGAGCTCAGGGGCTAAGAACTCCTCTGGGGTGAATGGTCAGTTGTCAGGGCCCCTGAGGTGTGGTTTGAAGCCAGGGCTCCTGGGGGTTCTAAAAGTCTCTTTGAAAAAACTCCTAGTTAGCAAACAAAGCAAAACCAGACAAAGGTTCCCTCAATCAGATGCCATGGACAGTGAAAAGCACATTTACTAATAGCAATAAGAATAACACTAGATAGCGTTGGTTGATTGCCTACTATGTGTCTGACACTTGCAAATGTTATCTCACTTTATTTCCATAGCAACCCCATGGAGAGTTATTACCACTTCACAGAGGAGAAAACCAAGGCTCAGAGGAGGCTGGAAAGAGGCAGAGACTAGACTCCAACCGACACTCCGGTTTGTCCCCTTCCAGGCTCCCCTAGTTTGGTGTCTGTGGAAGTCCTTCACGCTTTTCTCATCTTCTATCCTAGTGGCAGTTCCTTTGAGCCAGGCCAGTCCAACTATGTCTTGTGTCTCAGTCTGAGTCTCAGGACTGGCCCAGGACGAGAGGGACCAAGATAGGAAGGGACACTGTGCACAGTTACAAGTGAGGTCAGTCACAAGTTGGTGGGAGTTGGGGGGCTGGTCTGAGAGAAGCAGCTGTGTGTTGGGTTATCCAAAGGAGCTGAGATGGGCCATCACCTATGCAGTGTATTCCCTGCCAGGAGGTGGTATATGCACTTGTCTACTCTTTTAAAAAATATATATTTTATTGATTTTTTACAGAGAGGCAAGGAGAGGGATAGAGAGTTAGAAACATCGATGAGAGAGAAACATTGATCAGCTGCCTCCTGCACACTCCTCACTGGAGATGTGGCCACAACCAAGGTACAAGCCCTTGACCAGAATCAAACCTGGGACCCCTCAGTCCGCAGACAAATGCTCTATCCACTGAGCTGAACCGGTCAGGGCTTGTCTACTTTTTATAATGAGCTGTTATTGTCTCCTCACGTTACAGATGAAACAACCGAGGCTCAGAAATGTGGTCAAGCTCACACAGCTAGGAAGTGACTATGGTGTCTCCCTTGGAAATGGGAGCAGGCAGGCTCTGGGGACTCTGGGGCCTAAGAGCCATGGAGGGTGGGGGCTGGAAGGCTGGGCTTCAGCTCAGGTCAAGAAAAGAGCTTTGAGGCCTGGATTTGGAATGTTCCAGGAAGGCATGAGCTCCTGTCATCAGAGGAAGACTAGCAGGGGGTGGACTTGAGCAGCTCTACGGTAGGAGCCTGTGTCTGAAGGCTGCTATCCTTTGACAGACTAGTCATCTCCCTGGTATTTACTGAGCACCCACTGTGTGCTAAGCGCTATGCCAGGTGCTGGGGTGCACTGGTGAACAGCAGGCCTGGTCCCTCCTGGTGCATCTGGCTGGCTAGACCTGGCAGGTTTCAGCTTTTCACCTCCTTTGGGTGGGTCTTTCCTCCCCTCTCTCAAGAGTGCCAGCTGCCCCATTGCCTTGCACCATCTCTTAAGCAGCGGTTCTCAACCTGTGGGTTGCGACCCCTTTGGCGGTCGAACAATCCTTTCATAGGGGTTGCCTAAGACTATCCTGCATATCAGATATTTACATTACGATTCATAACAGCGGCAACATTACAGCTATGAAGTAGCAATGAAAATAATTTTATGGTTGGGTCACAACATGAGGAACTGTATTTAAAGGGCCAGAAGGTTGAGAACCACTGCCTTAGGAGACTCTGGGAAACCCCTGTTGGGGCATGTGCAGTGGGAGAGCAGGTGGCCCTGGTGGAGGAACATGGGGACACAGCTGGCTAGTTAGTACAGAAGCCTGACGTGATCCAGGTCCTTAGGAAGCATCTCTGGAATTCAGGGTTTGAGCCCTGTGTCTGAGGAACATGAGAGGAAAACTCGGCCCTGCCCTCAGGGAGCCTCTAGTGCACGTGGGAAACAGCTCAGCGCCCGGTGCTTCCCCTCCTGTGGAAATAACACCGGTCTTGGGTTTAATCCTAGCTCTGCCACTTATCGCAGTGGCCTCAGGTGTATTTCTTAACCTCTCTGAACCTCCGTTTCTTCATCAGTGAGATGTAGAAACAGAAATGCTTTGCGAGATGGTTGGGAAGATTAAGTAACTTCATGTGAGCAAAGTACCTGCACAGAGGACACGTCCACTCCATGCTCTTCCAGTGGGTGAGTCATATTCGCAGACTCGTTTGGAGCTCAGGGCAGTGTCTTTATCTCTGTGGCGGGGAGGATGCTGACTGACCTGTGATGGCCGAAGTCCCTTCCTGGAATCCCAGCTGCTTTCCAGCTCTCACATGCTCTGGTTCTCCCACCAATGGGCCTTCAGATACTTTGAGAGTCAGATTCGTCCTGTGGGCCTGACAGCACCTGATGGCTTCCCTAAGCCTCCGTGTGCTCTTCGGACAACTGGGCACCGAGCCAGCGCTCCCTGAGGTGATGTGAGGCCTGTTGGCCAATTTTACCAGGAAGCCTAAGACGCAGAGGGAGCATGATCAGAGGCGGGAAGACACGCCTCATTAGACAGCTCCAGTGCCTCGGGTTCTGTCACCATGGCAGCCGGCCCTCTGCAGACCAGGTGGTTTTTATTACTGAACTTGGAAAACTTCACCGCGGCGCCAACAATGAATCTTTATTCTGTTGTTAATAGCATGTCTCTTATTAGCATGTATCTTTTCCCCTTCTTAATAACCTTTGCATTTCCAAGCCGCATTTATAATTAAGTCATTAATCCCTTACTGGAATTTTTTGTTTTTCTGAAGCTGCAAACCAGAGGCCCTGTCTGCCTGGCATGAATGGAAGGGCAAATGCTCCACCAAATTGCTCTGGGAATGTCATTCTAATTATTGGATCCTGACCCAGCAGCATGCTGATAAGCTCTGAGTTGAAGTTGCCCTATCTCAGAGGAGCTCAAAGCCTGCCCAAGGCCTCTTCTCTCCCACTCTGGCATCCCTGCCAAGCAGTTAGACCCTGAGAGCTGGCAGCAGGAGGACCAGGCCCCTGTGAGGGCTGTAGTGGGGAGGGCCAAAGGGCCCAGAATGCCCCCGAGTGTGTTTCCACAGAGGCAGCCCCAGCTTGTCTGGGTTTCCCTGCTCCCCTTTCCTTCAGTGCCAGCACTGGGTTCTAGTCACATAATGGGGAGCACAGTGGGGGCTCTAAGTGTTGATCCTGGGCTTTGTGTTGGGCTGACTTGTACCCCTGAAATCCATATGTTAAGGTCCTAACCCCTAGGACCTCAGAATGTGACCATGTTTGAAGATAGCGTTGGTATTTAAAGAGGTAATTAAGTTAAAATAAGTGTGTTAGGATGGGTCCTAATCCAAGGTGCCTGGTGACCTTATAAGAAGAGATTAGGACACAGACACACACTCAAAGGGTGGAGATACAGGGAGAAGAAGGCCACCTACAAGCAAGGAAAGAGATCTCAGAGGAAACCAGCCCTGCAACACTTTGCTCTCAGACTCGCAGCCTCCAGAAGGGTGGGAACAGATGCTTTGCTGTTCAAGCTGCCCATCTGGGTGCTCAGTATGGCAGCCCAACCGGTCTAGTACAGTGACCTGTCATCTGCTTCTCCCACTGATGGGCCTCCCAGTGCTCTGAGGATCCAGGTGAGAGAAAGCCAGGCTCTCGGCTCCTGGGCCCAGGCTGTGTTCAAGTGCGAAGGTAGAAAGGTTCCTCTGCTACAATTTCCTGGCCCCAGTGTGGGCTTCTAGAGGCAGGCACTCGGCCAGGTGTCACCCGAGACCTTGGGAGAGGGTCTAGGCCAGGACACCATGGACAGAGCCAGGAGCGCTGTGTCAGCTTCCCAAGGGCATCAAAGGCCAACACAGAATCAAGCGCTGGACTTTGGTGCAGGCACAGGTCAGGGCTGGAAGGGGAGTGAAGCGTCCCAGCATCAGTCACAGGTGGCCCAGCAGGCTGGCTGGGCTGGCTTGAAGGCCTAGAAGACTGACAGACACCTAGAGACTGTCTCCTTCCTCCTGGCGCTTTGTGATTCCCTTCTCTCTGCCTCAACCCTAAACTAATCCCCTGAATCCCTTCCCCGAGACTCTTCAGTGACTCTGCATTGCTCTCGGCATTGACTTACGGCTACGGTCCAGTTGGCTCCTACTTACTCTCCAGGTAATTTCATGTACTTTCCCCTCCTGCATGCTAACCTTCTCACTGTCCCTAGCATAACATGTTCTTCCATAGCTCATTTATCTGTCCATCCATCCATCCATCCATCCATCCATCCAATAAATATTTGTTCAGTGCCTGCCACGTGCGTCCTGTGCCAGGCTCTGAGGATAATGCTGAGCCCACATTCGCAGCCCTTCCCCTGGTGTTCCAGCAGAGAAGCTAGACATCCAACCCAACAAATGACTTATATCTAGTATTGTAAACTGAGAAGCACCATGAAGGGAAACATTGATGAGCCATGGGCATAAAGAACTGTGGGACTGATAGGGCTGGTGTTGAGAGGAACTCTGGGAGGAGGGGGGTTGGGAACTGAGACCTGGAGCACGAGTTGGAGTTATTTAGGAGGAGGAAAAGGAAGAGGGTTCTCATGAAATAGAAGAGCACATGCAAAGTCCCTGAGGTGGCAGGGAGCTGCAAGAAAGCTGAAGTGACAGAAACAGAGCAAAGGAGGAGATGAGCAGGGCCGAGGTTAGAGAGAGAGGCAGGGGCGTGGCACAGGGCTGGGGATTCCTGGAAGGTCAGGGCTGGGCCAGGACATCTTGTCCCGAGGACAGCATGTGTTTTGAGCAAGGACCCAAGTATCTGAGGGATACATGAGCCTGTTATGATTCATCCTTTCTGTGGATAGCAGTTAACTCAAGAACTTTTGTAGCACACCACCAGCCCTAGGTACTGGCTCTAAAAGGTGCTGATAGGTCATCTTTGCTCTGTGGGCTCCAGAATCCTTTCCCCCTCTTACTGGCGGTGCTTTGACAGGCTGCCTCGAAACCTTTGGGTATGTGTCACTCCGGTTTCCCTAGGGCACCCCAGCCCAAGTAGTCATTTTGCTTCTCTAACTCTACCCACCTGTCAAATCATACACTCATGCATGTGCACACACACAACACACTTCTTAAAGTCACATGGACATGTCTGGCAAGTACTCACAAAGCAGACCAGCTCGATGCCATACAGCATTTGTCATGTTCTGGTGCTACCCTCGCTGACATCCACATCTGAGGCCTCTGCATGGTGCCAGTGCCTCCCTACCACCTTTGACACTTCAAGGTGCTCAGGGGACGCTGCAGCCATCAGCCAGCCATGGAGGCAGGCAGCGTGCCTGTGCTCCATTCCCCATGACATTGGTCACCTGAGCACTTTGTGAGCGCCCAGGGCCCCCTGGAGCCCTCTCTCCTTGGGTCTTAGTCTGTGGAGCTGAGCCAGAGAACTGTGTGCTGAAGGTAGATTTAGAGACGGTGGTTACCCAGTGCTCTGCCCCTCTGGGTCTCAGACAATCATGAAGACGCCTCCCCCAAACCCTGATGCAAGCTGGCGCTTTCAAAGCGTTCCCTGGGAGCCACTCTGCAAGATGACCCAGCATGCTTAGAAATATCTGGATCTTCGCAGAGATGCCTCAGGCTCTGACTTCACTGCCGTATGTGGGGTTATTACTTTTTATAGATTAGAATCGGTGTGCATTTCACTTTGGGTGCCTTTTTTTTCACTCTGTATTGTAAGCTATCACAGTTTTCATGAGCATAATTTCTAACAGCTCACCAATAGTCCCTTAAGTGGACATCCCACTTTACATAAGTGCTCCCTTATTGTTGGACATTTAACTTGTTTCCAGGTTGTTGCTGTTATGATTGATGTGCATGGAGCATAAAGATACGTTGGATGATTAGTATGAATTTTCAGAAGAACAATGACTAGGTTAGGAAGTATGAAAGAAAGACTTTGACCCATGGAGTTCAGCTGCTACCCAATCGGCTTGTACCAACTCACATGTCTATCGACATTTTATACGGGCAGGCACCAGGTCATTAACTATAATTGTTGTAGGGAGGGTCTGCCTGCCTGATTACATTTCCTTATTAGCACCAGTAATAATTCTTGAGGGTTTAAAAAAGAGCAAAAGGAATTGGCTAAGGACTGACTGCAGACTGTATAATCAATAGTACAGAGTTTCCAACCAAACATTTAAGAATGAATATGGATCTGAAATAACAAAATAGCTATAGCTACTGTGGGGGTCTTCTTAGTAGCAGTCTTGCCTCCGTTTGCATGAGTGAGGAGGAAACCCCTTACTTGGCTAGATAAGGCAAGACCCAGCCACTGCTCTGGGTTGCCCTCTGTGGTCTGGGGCAGGATCATCCCCTGATTTCCCACCCCCACCCTGGCCCCAGTGCCAATGGTCCACACTCCTAGAGCTGAGTGTACCAGGCACTCACTCACCTGCCTCGGAGCTGGCCTGACAGTGGTAGCAGGGTTCATTCTAAAATTGTGCAGAACTGACATGTCAAGGGCAGGGGCTTCATCAGCTGCATCTCCAAAGCTTAGCCTATTTTTGCTCCTATTTGCTGCTATTCAAACCTGCTGCAGAAGCTGGAGGTACGCTTCTCAATGTGGCAATTATGTCTCCAGCAGGTGTCTACTACATAATGGCCATCTCCTTCTCTTTGCATTTTGGTGGTAGTAGGGGGTTTGTGGACCTTTTACAAGAAGAAAAAATCTACTTCATGTACATCATCCCTGAATTTATACTTAGGCAATTTTCTAGGTTGCTTAAGTAAGCATGCCTCACCCCACCCCCACCCCAGGCAGCAGCTGTGGTGAAATTTCCACTTGTGCTTTTGTATACATGTGAGGTGGAATGTTTAGCTCTTTTATGCTACACCTCCTCCAGATATTAACTAAGATAGAGTTCAGGAGAGGCCCCTTCTCAATAAGACCCTTGTGTTTTTGCACAACAGGATTATTCTTACAATTAATCATATTTCACAACAAAAAGCAAAGCTATAAAGGGACAATGACAGGCAGAAATAAGACTCCAAATCACTCCATTTGGGGTCATTTTTTACTCAATCTTGAAAATGATGGGAAAAGTGTAATTTCCTATTTGGTCAGTTGTATTAGAGACCACAGCTGCCTGTCAAAGACCCAGGAAATAGGTGAGCAATTGATTATAGTGAGCAAGGCAGACAGAAGTCAGACTGCCTGGACTAAGTCCCAGCTCTTCTGTGATTTGGTGGAATCACTTCACCATTCTGAGCTCTAGTTGTCTCATGTGTAAGTCTGGGGTAATAACAGTATCCTCTATAATAAAAGCCTAATACACAAATTGTCCCCTCGACCATGTACAGTATCTTACAGCTCATAGATGACTTTAATTTGTTTAACCCTTTGCGTTCCTACAGTAATGGGGAAGAAAAGTTGATCTTCCTGCTCTTAATATAGCATCCTCACCTCTGAAATGTGAGCAATTCCACCTCCCACTCTTCTTATAGGGCTGCAGTAAGAATCCCATGAAAAGGTCTGTTAGAGTTCATTGTAAGCACCACAGCAGCATACAAATGGAAGCCATAGTTTGAGCCTGCACTTTTGAAAAGCTAAATCTTTTATCTAACCACATAATAAGTTTCACAGACACAAGTTGCAGCCCTGGCTTCATCCACAGTCTTGCACTTGAAAGCCGCGGGCAGACTATAATAAGAAGGAGTGCTATGGTCAGATAGATTTGAATTCATTCCTCTGTGACTTTAGGCAAGTTACTTAACCTCTCTGAGACTCATCTTCCTCTTCTTTAAAATCAGGTGATTCTATTTATTTCAAGAGTTGTAAAAATTAAATGAAATAATTTATTGAGTAAAATACCTATTTATTCAACAAATACTGAGCTTCTATTTTGTGCTAGCCAGGGCTAAAACTGGTAGGAATAGGGCACTGAGCAGGATGACGTCCCTGCCCTCTTGGCATGAAGAAAACAGCCCAGACCCATACGCAACCAAGGTGCTTTCTGATGCCACTATCGTAAATTTTGACAAAGTTGGCCTCTAATAAGTTTCAACAAGTTTTAACATCTCATGCAACATATCCAAATACAGAACTATCCCAGGTGTGGCTAATTCATAGCTCCTCTATGCAGTTAAGGCTAATTCTTTCCATTTTTCTGCTCTGCCATTCTCGGCACACTGATGTTTGCTCCAGGCTGGTGCCCTCGTGGTCACAGGTGGCGGCTGAAGCTCCAGGCTGGCCTCCTCACATGGCATTAGGAAAAGACCAAGGAAAGCAAAGAATTTCTTGGTGTCCATTTTTGGATTTTTCTTGAGGTGAAAGAAACATAACATAAAATTAACCTTTTTAAAGTGTACAATTCATTGGCATTAATACATTCATTATATTATCCTATATCAAGTTCCAAAACATTTTCATCGCTCCAAAAGAAAACCCTTCGGTACATTTTTAAGAAACTTTCTCAGAACTCAAAAGACATGCTCTCAAGTCTCTTTGACCCAAGTTGAACCACATTATCATTTTTAAAACAATCAATATCACAGAGAGTGGCATTATTATAATTGGCTAATCAAGTCCCTCCCACTCAGCAACTCCTGAAGCATATGTCTATGACCATGAGATCCCTGAACAAGTGAATGAATAAAATTATTGGCAGTGTACATAATAGATGTCCAATGAATGCTCCTTCCCCATATTTACTAATGTTGGATGAATGGGCAGAGCACACTCCAGCCTTTCCAATTTGTCAAAATGAAAAGAAAAAAAAACCCCACACAAAATAAATGTAACCAAAACAGCCCCTCTGAGGAATGCCCAATTAATTGTTGGTGCCTGGGGAAGGCAGCTTTGCAATCAAAGACCAGCACGCGCTTTCAGGGACGGCAGAAGAACCAGCACCTGGAGCCTGGATGCCTTACCAGCTTCTCATGAATTACCCAATTACACTGCTTTTCTGATTTTTTCATTACCCCAACCTGACTGCTCTTCTATTCTTTTTTTGTGTGTATGTTAGTCAGAAATAGTAGAACATATTATGTATTTTTGAGACACCTGTCTGCAATCACATTGTCTTTTATAGAACTATTTTGAAGCTTGTTTTCAGGAGCTACCTAGAAAGCCAAAATGGTACAGCTACCACCCGCACACAACACTCATGTTTCCTGCTGGCGGGCATGCCTCCCTTTCCTCCTTGTATTGTGATGACTGGTGAGAAGGGTACTTGCCTTGCTAGTATGATAGCATCTCAGATGCAGGGAACATTTCAGATCACACCTGAGGCTCCCACCAAGCTTCATGGCTAATTAAATTGGCACCTTCCCTCCAGTGTCTCCCAGGGTCAGGCCACATATGCTTGCTCCAGGTGACAGGGTGGGCCATATTCCTGTCACAATCGAGCAAAGGCAAACCTGGTGACTCATTTCCCATTTCAGAGGTTCAGTCATTCCTTCACTTAACACACAACTGAAGGAGGTCGCATATGGCCCAGCACTGTGTGAGGCCGAGGCAGACACAGTGTTGCATGGACCCTGCTTCCTTGGAGCTTAAAGTCCATGCTAACCAAATAAATAACTGCTAGAGGCCTAGTGCACAAAATTTGTGCACAGAGAGGGTGGGAGGTCCCTCAGCCCAGCCTGCACCCTAATGCAACCCAGGAACCCTCAAGGGATGTCCAACTGCTGAATCCCTGAAGGATTGGCCTAAACTGGCAGTCAGACATCCCTCTCACAATCTGGGACTGCTGGCTTCTAACGGCTTGCCTGCTTCATCACCCCTAACCACTCGACTGCCTGCCTGATGCCTCTAACTGAACACCTGCTTGCCTGATCATCCTTAATCACCTTTGCCTTGGCCCCTGCCATGCAGCTTCATCTGGAAGGACATCTGGAATGACGTCCAGAAGGTCATTCAGCTGTCCGGTCTAATTAGCATATTACACTTTTATTATTATAGACTAGAGGCCTGGTACACAAAAATTTGTGCACTTGTTGGGGGGGGGGGTGTCCCTCAGCCCTGCCTGTGCCCTCTTGTAGTCTGGTAACCCTTGGGGAAATTCTACCTGCTGGCTTAGGACCACTCCCTGGGCGATTGGGCCTAAGCTGGCAGTCAGACATGTGGTCTCATCAGAACTACTAAGCTGTGTAGTTGTATCAATGAAGCAGTCATAGACAATTCATAAACAAATGGGCCTTTTTACAATAACATTTTATTTATGCACATTAGGATCTGAATCTCATGTAATTTTCGTGTTTCACAAAATAACATTCTTCTTTAGAACTTTTCCTTCAACAATTTAAAACGAAAGTCGTTCTTAGCTTGTAGACCACATAAAAATAGACTGGCCAGACTTGTCCTGTGTGCCACGGTGGGCCCATCCCTAATCTACGTGGTGGGAACACGGTTGCTCTTTTAACTTCGGAGATGTTTGAAATTTTCCACATAAAATGTTGGGCAAGCCCCAACCGGTTTGGCTCAGTGGATAGAGCATCAGCCTGTGGACTTAAGGGTCCCAGGTTCAATTCTGGTCAAGGGCATG
The DNA here is from genome assembly GCA_004026665.1 of Murina feae. Classification (NCBI taxonomy): domain Eukaryota; kingdom Metazoa; phylum Chordata; class Mammalia; order Chiroptera; family Vespertilionidae; genus Murina; species Murina feae. The sequence continues at coordinate 28,575 of PVJC01001374.1, forward strand.
TACCTTGGTTGTGGGCACATCCCCAGTAGGGGGTGTGCAGGAGTCAGCTGATTGATATTTCTCTCTCATCGATGTTTCTAACTCTCTACCCCTCTCCCTTCCTCTTTGTAAAAAAATCAATAAAATATATTTTAAAAAATGTTGGGCAATTATCTTTTCTAAGTCAGTGGTTCTTTGTCTTTTCTTTATGTTTTGTTATTTTAAAAAATTGTGTAGAGTCCATACTGATGTGCTTAATTTGTAACCAGCTACACTTGCCAGTACCTTCTTTGTGCTTTGTGATTGTTCAGCTGGATAAGGAACCTTTCCCTACCCTGATGTCACATGGGTACTCGACTGTGTTTTCTATAATTCATCTGGATTCACCTGTGGGATGAGAGCTTGGGACTATTTCCATGAGGAAGCTCACTGCCCAGTGCCCTTGGTTGCTGGCCATCGCTGGCTGATTGGGAGGACTTCTCAGTCCCCCACCAAGTCCTCTCGCTGCAGGTCTGTTTCTGGTTGTTCCCATGGTCCCTCTGCATATCTTTGGGATACTTCTCTTTCTTCTCATCTTCCCTGTGCCTCTCTCCCTCACCCCCCATCTCCAGTGGGTCCATGAGGATAAGGATAGCATTCCTGGCTCCGGGCTGTTATCCTTACAGTTTATCCTGAGACAGGCTCAGTGCTCCAGGTCTCAGATTTATTTCAGGAAGGCTCTGACCACACCCACCTTTGTCATCACATCATTTTACTAAGCTGATGAAGTGTCTTCTTCACTTTACTTTGCCTTACCCAGGACTCTTCCCTACCAGGGGAAGGATGAGAAAAAGAAAGGGGGTTGAAGCAAGGAAAGAAAGTTCCAGATGCTCCCCAGAAGGAAGCAAGCAGGAGACCCCACTCCTGTGGCTGACCTCAAGAAAGCTGGCTTAGGCCCCTGCGCCTGCCTCTCTCCACAGAGCATCCCAGACAGGTTTCTGGGGCCCCAGTGTCCTCATTTTTGAAGAAGAGGGATGGACCTGGGCCTTCTACTTTTTAGAGCTCACCACCATTTGCCCTTGCCTCACCAAAAACTCGACCCTCTCAGCCACTGACCTCCTCCCATAAAACCAAGCGTGGTAGGCAGCTCCTGTGGTCATGGCCTGTCTGGTTTCTTAGCCTCTGTGCCGCCCCTGCCCCTTAGTTCAAAGTCCCCAATTCTCTCCTGCCTCCTTGGTTCCTCCAGCAGCACCACATTGTTTTAGCTTAACACTCCCCCCCTCAACACACACACACACACACACACACACACACACACACACACACGCACGCACGCACGCACACTCATTAGAGACCCTCAGGGGACACGGCATAAAAGGGCCCTGGGAATTGGCCAAGACCCTTGCCCTCTGTTGGCCTTTGTTCTCTCTTCTTCTGGTAAAAGAAGATTGACCCTGGATGGTTGAAATTCCAGGCCTCAAACTGTCCTCACTGCAAGCCTGAGCCTGTGGCAGCCTACTCTCACCTGGAAGCTCTGCCTCCAGACTTCCTGCTGTCGTCAGTGATTGGGGAGGGGCCTGGGAGTTTCCACCAGTTTCCTTGAGGTAGTCTTGTCCAACCTCCCTCTAACATGGCTGCATTGCTTCTGGCGTTTTGTCTAAATTCAAACACGTGTCTTCACCCCTGAGAGCATTCTGGCAAAGTCTAGCTGTGGCCTGCTGAAGGAAGGCAACCACGCCCTCAGCCAGGGGACCCAGCTTTTTATCCTGTTCCTTGGCCCTTCCATTTCATTACTGGGTGGGTTGATGCCAGAATCATTGAAAATCTGCTTTCTAACTGCAAAGAGAATATAGAAGGGAGAATGGCTCATGGCCTGTGGGCCCACAGGAACTGCTCCCTGCCTCCCCTAGGCATGGCCTTGGGCAGACACACGAGGCCAGGCCCTGTCTCAGGACTGCATGCCTGGCTCAGAGGCAGAAAGTGTTTGAGATCCAGGGGCTGTTAGAGTTCACCAGTGCAGAATTTGGGAACACTCACATTGGCTTGGCCTCCCAAAGGCCATGCTTAAGTTCTGGGTACCATGAAAGCTCCAGTAGCCTCGAGTTCCCCGATAGGATGAGCGTGGGGGTGTGGTAAGAACAGCTGTCTAGAACCTCCCACCCCGTCCGATGGAGAGAAGGAAGTGCAGCATCCAGTGTCCATGCGCGCTGACGGTCTAGCCTCATGTCAATCCACTGACAGGTTTTTACTGCCACGCCTGGCGTGAAGGCAGCTTTCAGTATATGGGAGTTGTTGTTAGTTTCCCCTCTATACATGGGAATCCTCTCAGGGCTTTTGGGAGGATGGACTCGGAGGCAGTTGATTTATTTTCAGGACTTAGAATGGGCTAGGCCATCAATGTGGGCTGTGGAAGTGTTTGCTAGACTGTTGATTTAATCCCGGTCAGCTTCTTCCTTCACCAGGAGTCCACAGCTGGAGGGCTGGCTTTGCGGAGATAAAGGTGTGTGCTAAGGGACTTGTAGCACCACTGTCACCACCATACTGCCAATTCCACTGCTCCAGTTCAGTCTGTGGAGCAGCGCTGGCAACGGTTAGCAAGCACCTTTAGGCAGCTGCCCAGATACCTGAAGGACGGAAATAATTAAATGCAACTAAGGATGATTTTAACAGCCTGTTTTTTTCCTCCAAGATGGTCTTGGTAGCCTTCCTGTTGGGTGAAGGAAGGAGTTCAAAGATGTTGCTTGTTGCATAGGGTTTCTGATGTCTTTGTCATGTGGTCTCATCTGCCAATGCACAGGGAGCAAGGTCCTGGTCCAGGTGGTGCCATGAGTCTGCGTCAGCCAGGGCGGAGCTGGGATGACAGACGACACAGGGTAGGAAGGAGACGAGCTTGTGTGTGTGCAATGATGCTGAGAAGCCCAGAAAAATACAGCCTGAGAAACTGAAACCCTGGCGTGTTTAAACCCCAGCCAGCTTGGAGTCCGGAGGGGAGCCACTGTGCGAGTGGGGTCAGGGCTGCTGGGAGACACCAATCTGGGGGTTGTGAGGACTGGGACCACAGAGGTAGGCAGGGCCAGCCTTGGGAAACAGCCCTCCCTCTCTCTCAGCTCTATGTTCTGGGCCCCTCCATGGCTCAGCTGAGCAGCTAAGTCTCTATCTCTTCTTAAAGCCAACCCTTTCCCAGCCTCTCCCACCCAAGGGCACCCAGGGAGTTCCACTTAGTCATTGCCTTGCCCAGCTTTGACTTAGATTTCACAGACTTAACATTTCAAAATGTAGATATAATGAAGAGTCAGCACAAGGATTCAGCACTTCCCTTTGCCCAGTAAGGTCACCTTTAAAACCCAATTATTCCCACTATTCTATAAAATAAGGAGGTGTTTCTTTTAATTACTCAAACAGTGGGAAGATATAACCTTGGAGTCATCCTTGACCACCCTCCTCTCACACATCCAGCCTGCCAGCAGATACTAGCTGCTCTGCCCAGACTAGACCCAGGTTTCTTTTATTAATAAAAAGAATGCCAGAAAGAGGGAAAATGGCGCTGGTATAGGCAGACATATCCAATGCCTTGTCCGGGAACCGATAGGGTGAACGGCTGAAACGAGTAGCATCCAGTCCGAACTGGCAGAGGAGATCGAGCTGGGAGACAGCCTACAGCCTGGTAAGGCAGAAGACTCCCGAGAGTGGTAAATTCAAGGCTTTGGGAAGAATATTCTGCCAGACCTGAGCCCTGAGGATCGGAAAGAACCCACAAGGCTCTGGCGCCAGCAATGGCACCCAGCCGTGTCCCTTGAGACGGGCACAGTGGAAAGAGGATCTGCGGAACTGCTGATCGGCAGGGGATTCTAGATTTGGGTTTACAATCAGGAAAGGGCTGGGGTGTGCGGGCATGAGAGAAACGTGCCCCCCTCAAAGTGGATTCTACATCTGGGTCCACAGTCAGTAAAGACTGAAGTGTGCCGGCAGGAGAGGCGCATGCCCGCAGCCTCTCCCACCTCAGTGGCCGGTGCCTTTCTTCATTGAGCCCTGCGCATAGGGCCTTTCGGATACAGACACCCGTGACTGGAGTGTGGGAGAAGGTGCCGAGCTGTGGAATCTGGGGAGAGAAGGGGTCCAGAAGAGGTGGCAGCGAGTTCAGTGCTGACTCATGCCATAGCCTGGGACCTGGGCAGCCATTGTGCCCTGAAGAGATAGTCCCTCCCTCCAGTATCCAGGCAACTAATACAGCCACACCCAGATTCCACCCTGAAAGGTAAAAGGGATTTAAAAAAACAGCGACCTAAACAGTCCCTGAGAGTCCAAATGGATTGGCCTTAAAGAGAGACTTTTGGTACCACCAATCAGATCCTGAGAAACACTACAATACAGAAGACTGGGATCTTAAGCCAGCCAAAGGAACATTTTACTTCTTCATTTTAATTTAATTTTTATTTTTTTATTATTTTGTTATCTTTCCTTTTTTTTCTCTTTTTTTTCTTTGTTTTCCTGTTTGTGTTTGTTGCTTTATTTTCTATTTCTTTTCACTTTACTTTTCCATCACTTTATTTTATTTTATTTTATTTTTGCTATTATTATACCATTTTTTAAATCAAAATTTTTGTAAATTTATTTTATTTTTTTCTTTTCTTTCATTCTCTTTCCTCTTATCCACCCATCTCCTTTCTACTTCCTCTATACTGAACTGAGATCCTCCCCATATCCTTCCAATTCTTAACTCTATCTTCTATATATAAGCTCAGCATCTACAGATTCTGATCCCATCCTCTCTGCTGCGGGTTTGTAATTTTGTTTTGTTTTATTTTATTTTGTTTGTTCATCTATTGGTTCTGTGGTCTGTCCATAGATATAGTCTCCTTTTTATTCCTTTATCTTTTTTCATCTTTTTTGCTCTCTTTTCTCGCCCCTAATCCTCTTTTCTCAGGTGGTCACTTATAGTAGGGTTATTATTGTCATGAGTATATTCGTGCTTTGGTCCCTTTGTGTGGTGTCTTGTTGAGGTGAATTTTATCCTCTCTGGCCAGATGCTAGAGAATGAATCTCACAACCAGACACCTATAGAGGAAACTCTATCCACAAACGGGTCAATAATATGCCAGACCCAACTACAGAGGCAGGAAGAAGGTGGCAGTGAGGGAGAGAGTGTAAGTCAGTGAGGGACTAAAGGAGGAATGTGTGGTCATGTGGAATGTGCGTGTGCGTATGTGAGTGAGGCACAGATAGATCTTGCAGGACCTTTGTGGTCTGGCTAAACGGGCTTCCTTAACTAGGCAGCCTCTGCTACCAGTGTAACTGTTCCAAAAGGCCAGCCCGACCTCACAGGCCTAGTGTTTTTAAGGGGAGAGCTGCTGTAAGTGGGAGCCAGACATCACCCCCACCAGGGTGCCCTCAGATAACACCTGGGACTCTTCAGACACCCCTGCCAGGGACCTGCTACTTCAGCTGTGGTCCCACAGTCAACTAGTCTCCAGCCACCCTGGGCACAGGCTCCTGTGAGTTCTGAAGCATGCTTTCTCTGACTGGCCCAACGCCTTAGCCTAGGGCACTGCAACCACACAAGCAGCAGACATGTGAGTAGCCCACCCCTGTCCAAGGAGCAGCAGCTCTGAGACCAGCCTGCCCCAGATCTAAGAGCAGAAGCCTCATGTGGCAGCCCCCTGTCAAGGATCAGCAGCAGTGTGAGTGACCTGTTCCCCAGTCTGAGGAGCAGCATCCACGTAAGCAGCCTCACCCCTGTCTGAGGAGCAGCCACACTAATCCAAGGAGCATCAGCCAAAAGCAGTCTGCACCTGTTTGACGAGCAGCAGCTGGGTGAGTATCCCACCTCTATCCAAGGAGCAGCAGTCCCACATGCAGCTCACTCCCACCTAAGGCGCAGCAACCATGCAAGCAGCCATCCCCCGTTTGAGAAGCAACAACTGAGCGAGCAGCCCACACCCATATGAGGAGCAGTCGCCCTGTAAGCAACCTGCCTCTGTTCAAACAGCTACAACCTCACGAGCAGCCTGCTCCATCTAAGGAAAAGCAGCAGTGTGCAGCTAGCCTAGATCCAAGAATCAGCAGCCACGTGATCAGCCCACTTCATCCAAAAAATAGCAGCTGTGTGAGCAGCTTCCCTTACCAGCCAGAGACACCACTCCTACTAACAGCACCCACCAGAGGAGCCATTGTCATCTGAGGAGCAGCCACCATGAGGAGCAACTGCAGCCTGAGGATCCACCACCACCCAAGGAGCTGCCCCTGCACGACTTGACATCTAGATCAGTCAGTGAGACCGAAAATGGGTAGACAAAGAAACCCTCAAAGAAAAGAAAAGGAGGAATCACCATAAAAGCAGTTAAGTGAAACAGATGCATGCAATATGTCAGAAAAAAAGAATTCAGAATAAGTGTCCTAGAGTGCATAAACCAGATGGAGGAAAAAATCAACAACTTTTGTAAGAATCAAGAAGAAATGGATGAAAAAAAATCAATAACTTATGTAAGAATCAAGAAGAAATGAAGGGTGATATAGTTGCTATAAAAAACACCATAGAAAGTTTCAACAGTAGACTAGGAGAAGCGGAGGACCAAATTAACGATTAGAAGACAGGGAAGCAAAACACACCCAAACTGAACTGCAATTAGAAAAAAAAATTAAAAGACAGGAGGAGAGCCTAAGGGAGCTATGGGACAACATGAAATGAAGCAACATACGAATAATAGGGGTGCCAGAACAACAGGAAGAGGAACAATGATTAGAAAACTTATTTGATGCAATGATCTCAGAAAACTTCCCTGAGTTGGGGAAGAAAAAAGTTACACAAGCACACAAAGTTCCAAAAAAGATGAATCCAAGAAGACCTACACCAAGACACATCATAATTACCATGGCAAATGTTCAGGACAAAGAGAGAATCTTAAAGGCTGCAAGGCAGAAACAGAAACTTACATGCAAGGGAGTTGCCATTAGATTATCAAATGATTTCTCAACAGAAACACATCAGGCCAGAAGAGAATGGACAGAAATTTACAAAGTGATGCAAAGCAAGGGACTGAGTCCAATATTACTCTATCCAGCAAGGCTATCATTCAGAATTGAAGGGGAAATAAGAAGCTTCAAAGACAAAGAAAGGCTAAGGGAGTTTATCACCACAAATCCAGCAATGCAAGAAATGCAAAAGGGACTGGTGTAAAAAGAAGAAATAAAAAGGTAAGAAAGAACACAGGCACAAACAATAAAAATGGCTACAAACAAGTACCTTTCAAAAATAACTTTAAATATAAATGGACTAAATGCTCCAATCAAAAGACACTGAGTGGCTGAATGGATAAAAAAAATGACCCATATATTTTCTGTTTACAAGAGACTCACCTCAGAATAAGGGACTCACACAGACTAGAAGTGAAGGGATGAAAAAATATCTTTCAGGCAAATGGAAATGAAAAAAAAAAAAGCTGGGGTAGTGATACTTATATCTGACAAAATAGACCTCAAAGTGAAGGCCATAACAAGAGATAAGAAAAGCCACTTCATAATACTAAAGGGATCGATACAACAAGAGGACATAACCCTGAAAAACATATATGCACCCAATGCAGGAGCAGCCAAATACATTTAAAAAACTCCTGGAAGATATCAAGGGAGAGATCAACAACAATACAATCATAGTAGGGGACTTTAATACACCTCTGACATCACTGAATAAATCCTCTAGACAAAAAATCAGCAAAGAAACGGCAATCCTAAATGACTCACTAGATCAGATGGGCTTAATTGACATCTTCAGAACACTTCACCCCAAAGCTGCGGAATATACATTCTTCTCAAGTGCACATGGGACATTTTCAAAAATAGACCACATATTGGGTCACAAGCAAAGTCTCCCCAAATTCAAGAAGATTGAAATCATATCAAGCATCTTCTCAGATCACAATGGCTTAATATTAGAAATAAACTACAATAAAAACAATCCAAAACATTCAAACTCTTGGAAGCTGAATAGCATGTTATTAAATATTGATTGGGTTACCAATGAGATCAAAGAAGAAATTAAAAACATCCTGGAAACTAAGGACAATGAAAACACAATAATCCAAAACCTATGAGACACAATGAAAGCAATCCTGAGAGGGAAATTTATAGCTCTACAGGTCTACCTCAAAAAGCAAGAAAAAATGGTAGTAAATTATCTAACTCAAAGAATTAAAAAGAGAGCAACAAGAAAAACCCAGAGTGAGCAGAAGGAAGGAGATAATAAAGATTAGAGCAGAAATAAATGACATAGAGACCAAAAAAAAAAAAAACAATACAAAAGATCAATGAAACCAAGAGTTGGTTCTTTGAAAGGATAAACAAGATTGATGAACCTCTAGCCAGGCTCACCAAGAAGCAAAGAGAGAGGACCCAAATAAACAAAATCAGAAATAATAGAGGCAAAATAATAACAGACCCCACAGAAATACAAATGGTTGTTAAAAAATACTCTGAACAACTCTACTCGAACAAACTAGACAACCTCGAGGAAATGGACATATTCCTAGAAAAATACAACCTTCCAAAACTCAATCAGGAAGAATCTAAAAATCTTAATAGGCCAATAGCTATGGAAGAAATTAAAGCAGTAATCAAAAAGCTTCCAGCAAATAAAAGCCCAGGGCTAGATGGCTTCACAGGGGAGTTTTACCAAACATTCAAGGAAGAACTAAAACCTGTCCTCCTGAGACTACTCCAAAAAATTCAAGAGGAAGGAACACTTCCAAGCTTATTCTATGAAGCCAGTATTACCCTTATACCAAAACCTGATAAAGACAACACAATGTAAGAGAATTACAGGCCAATATCCCTCGTGAACATAGATGCCAAAATCCTCAATAAAATACTAGCAAATTGGATCCAGCAGTACATCAGAAAGATCATACACCATTATCAAGTAGGATTTATCCCAGGGATGCAAGGATGCTACAATATCTGCAATCAATAAATGTGATACATCACATAAACAAATTGAGAGAAAAAACCACACAGTTATATCAATTGATGCAGAAAAAGCATTTGACAAAATCCAACACCCATTTTTGATAAAAACTCTCAGCAAGGTGGGAATAGAAGCATCATACCTCAACATAATAAAAGCCATATATGACAAACCCATAGTCAACATCATACTCAATGGGCAAAAACTAAAACCATTTCCCTTAAGAACAGGAACAAGACTGGGATGCCCACTCTCACCACTCCTGTTCGACATAGTACTGGAAGTATTAGCCATCACTATTAGACAAGAAGAATAAATAAAAGGCATCCAAATTAGAAAAGAAGTAAAACTGTCCTTATTTGCAGATGACATGATATTGTACATAAAAAACCCTAAAGACTCCATTAAAAAACTATTAGACTTAATAAATGAATTCAGCAATGTAGCAGTATACAAAATTAATGCTAAGAAATCTATGGCATTTCTATACAGCAATAGGGAACTTACAGAAAGAGAGACTAAAAAAGCAATCCCATTTACCATCACACCAAAAAAATTAAAATACCTAGGAATAAACTTTACTAAAGAGGTAAAAGACCTCTACTCCAAAAACTACAGGATATTGAAAAAAAGAGATAGAGGAAGACATAAACAGATGGAAGAACATACTATGTTCATGGATTGGTAGAATCAACATCATTAAAATGTTCATACTACCCAAAGCAATCTACAAATTCAGCTCAATCCCTATAAAAATACTAATAGCATATTTCACAGACTTCGAATAAACTTTCCAAAAATTCATCTGGAATAAAAAAAGACCCCAAATACCTGCAGTGATCCTGAGAAAGAACAAAGTAGGTGGGATCTCCATACCAGATATCAAGCTATGTTACAAAGCCACTGTTCTCAAAACTGCCTGGTACTAGCACAAGAACAGACATATAGATCAATGGAATAGAATGGAGAACCCAGACATTGACCCAAACCAATATGCTCAATTAATATTTGACAAAGGAGGTAAGAACATACAATGGAGTCAAGACAGTCTCTTCAATAAATGGTGTTGGGAAAATTGGACAGATATATGCAAAAAAATGAAACTAGATCACCACCTTACACCATACACAAAAATAAACTCAAAATGGATAAAGGACTTAAATGTAAGATGGGAAACCATAAAAATACTAGAGGAATTTAAAGGCAACAAAACCTCAGACATATGCTGAAGCAATTTCTTCACCAATACAGCTCCTAGGGCATTGGAAACTAAAGAGAAAATAAACAAATGGGACTACATCAAAATAAAAAGGTCCTTCACAGCAAAAGAAATCATCAACAAAACAACAAGAATGCCCACTGCATGGGAGAACATATTTGCCAATGTTATCACTGATAAGGGTTTAATCTCCAACATTTTTAGGGATCTCATACAACTTAACAAAAGGAAGATAAATCAAAAAATGGGCAAAGGACCTAAATAGACACTTCTCAAAAGAGGACATTCAGAAAGCCAAGAGACATATGAAAACATGCTCAAAGTCACTAATCATCTGAGAGATCCAAATCAAAACAACAATGAGGTATCATCTCACACCTGTCAGAATGGCTATCATCAACAAATCAACAAATGACAAGTGCTGGAGAGGATGCAGAGAAAAAGGAATCCTTCTGCACTGTTGGTGGGAATGCAGACTGGTGAAGCAGTATGAAAGACAGTATGGAGTTTCCTCAAAAAATTAAAAAATGGAACTCCCATTTAACCCTGGGATCCCACTTCTGGGAATATATCCCAAGAAACCAGAAACACCAATCAGAAAGAATATATGCATCCCTATGTTCATAGCAGCACAATTTACCATAACTAAGATTTGGAAACAGCCTAAGTGCCCATCAGCAGATGAATGGATTAGAAAGATGTGGTACATCTACACAATGGAATATTATGCTGCTGTAAAAAATAAGGAATTCTTACCATTTGCAGAGCATGGATGGAACTGGAGAGCATTATGCTAAGTGAAATAAGCCAGTCAATGAAAGAAAAATACCACATGATCTCACTTATTTATGGACTAGGGGCCCAGTGCACAAAAATTTGTGCACTCGGTGGGGGTGTGGGGTCCCTCATCCCAGCCTGTGCCCTCTCACAGTTTGGGACCCTTCAGGGGATGTCCACCTGCTGGTGTGCCTGGCCAGCCTGGGTGAGGGGCTGAGGGCTGTTTTCAAGCTTCCCACAGCCCCCTCAGGGTTCATGCACTGGGGGGTGGGATGGCTGGTGAGTGCAGGCGTGGACATTTCCCATCGGGTGGCCCACCATCGCACATGCCTGGTGGGCCCCCACTGCTAAGGGGACACACCTGGCGCAGAGCCAGGTGGCAGGCCGGGGGGGTGGACGCTGGTGCATGGTCCCTGGGGGGGGGGGCCTGCTGCTGAGCAGACACACCTGCCTCCCTGTGTGCTGTGTGCCCCAATCGTACCTATTTCCAGGCCTCAGCCTCAGGGGTGGAGCCAGCTCGGTCCCTCTGCCCCCAGGCTGCCCAGCCGCCTGGAATCCATTGGGGCACCTATTTCCAGGCCTCAGCTTCTGGCCAGGGCTGGCTCAGTCCCCCAACCCCAAGGCTGCCCTGCCGCCTGTAATCCTTGACCAGATCTATTTCCAGGCCTCCAATGCCGGCGCCCTGCTCCTCCCCCGACAGTTTCAGCCTGTGCGTTGCGGCTTCTCCAGCTTCTCCGGGGCTGCAGCCTCCGCCATCTTGGCTGGGCTAATTTTCATACAGCCGCTCTGATTGGCTGGTGGGCGTGGCTTAAGTGTCCCAGAGAAATGGTTAATTTCAATATTATACTTTTATTAGATTAGATAATAAAGACCATTATAAATTGATGAACATAAACAGATACAGAGGCAGAGCAGCATTGAACAGACTGTCAAACTACAGCTGGAAGGCTGGGGAGGGTTGTGGGGGGAGTTAAGAGATCAACTGAAGGACTTGTATGCGTGCATATAAGCATAATCAATGGACACAAGATGTTGGAGGGTAGGGGAGGAGGGGGGAAGGTCAAGGGAAAAAAATGGAGACCTATTTAACACTCTTTGTAATGCTTTAAGCAATAAAACAAAATTTAAAATAAAAAAATAAAAATAATAAAAAATAAAAAGAATGCCAAGTACTAAATTCAAAATCAAGTATGATAGTATTATTTGGAATAAAAAATCACAACAAATTACAAACCACATGTTAAAAAGCTGACAGTCATTCTCCACTAAACATTTTGGACAATGATGGACAGCATATACAATGATGGTCTCAGATTCTAATGGAGCTGAAATATTCCCATTGCCTAGTGGTACTGTAGCCACTGTAAGGCTGTAGGGCAACACACTACTCACCTGTTTGTGTGATGCTGGTGTAAATAAACCTACTGTGCTGCCAGTTGTATGAAAGTATAACAAATATAATTGTGTACAGCGCATAAGACTTGATAATGATAATAAACTACTATTTTACCGATTTATGCATTTACTATACTACATTTTAATCATTATTTTAGAGCATACTCTTTCTACTTACTAAAAAACAGTTTTCTGTAAAACAGTACACGGTGTTACACTGAAAGCAGCCTCACACATCTCGGTTTTACTGCATCTCTTGATCGCATCCTTTCTCTTTGCTTGATTTAATGTTGTGCTGTTTTACACAGTAGCATGCTGCGTAGGTGGGCAGCCTGGGAACCATAGGCCATCTCATGCAGCCTAGGTGTGCAGTGGCTATCCCATCGAGGCATGTGTGTCTGCACTCTGTGATGCTCACACGAGGATAAGATCGCCTAAGGACACCTTTCTCAGGGCATTTGCCCACCATTTAGCAGCATATGACTGTAGCACAGATACGGCAAAACCCAGGGGAAAAGTAACACAATATTTAAAAGTTAAATGCCTTTAAGATATTTTTTCTATATTTTTGACAAACTCTTTATATGTCAATAATTTTATTATCATTTTCCATAAGGAGAATAGAAGGAAGATTCTGGCTTTCCTTTGGTATTGTCAATTAAATTTTGTTTTTATTATTGATCATTTAGAGAAGTTTTTTTCAACTTTGTAACTCATTGCTATTAGGGAATTTAAAGTTTAAGACTGTTAGCAAATTTGGGAAAACCTCTATCAAATTTCTTTCATAGATAAGCTGTCAATGTATTGCATGTGTATAATTGTGTACACAGGCTTATCAAGTATATTCGAGACCAAAAAGAACTTCAGATTTGGCCAGACAAGAAGAGAACCAAATTCTCTACTTAGAAGTGTGTACAGCTGATAGCAGGAAGAATTTCCTTAGCCCAGCTCCTGGCTTCACATATTCAAACCTACTTTCTTTTCCACAATCCAGAGACAGAATCTGCGTTTATCAAAAACATCCCACATTCTTATTTCTCTCACGTGACTGCAGCTAAGCATCTTCACTGACCCGCTGAGAACCTGGGTGCCAGGGGACATCCTGAGATCCCGCGACTAACAGAGGCATGCTGACCGGCTCTCCAAGACGGTGGCTTTCAGCAAGGGAGACACGGGCCTTCCCTGTGGAGTGCTGAGCACAGCAGAGGATGGCTGAGGGGCGTGTTCGTGGATGGAGGGAGCTTGCCAGGGCATGCACACTGGAGTCCTGGACTGCCCAAGCTGCCGACGTTGCCCGGAGTAGTGTGGACTGCTCTAGCCGGAAGGGATCACAATGATTGTCCCAAGAAGAATGGCCCCCAACAAGGCAGCCATGGATCCATCGCCTGACTTCTATTCCCAAATTTTGGAGATTGATTTCTGGGCCTGTTCTCTTCTCTAAACAAGCAATAATAATATATTCTCGCTTGGGGGAAAGATGATTAAATTTTGGATTACTCTGTCTGCAGATAAGATTGAAATCTCTGGGTCCAGGCCGGCTGGAGGCCGCTCTGCGCATAAGACGCTCTGGCAGCTGCAGACTGGCCACGTTGTGGGCTGACTGAAATGGAGCAACGTGTTTAAACCACACAAAGGGCGGCAAACACTGTAATGAGGGCATTTGATATATTGTACGCAGCTTCCCAGAACCGGGAAATTACAAACATCGTGATTAGGACTTGAACTCGGTGAGGGAAATCAAATCCATCCTGGCCGCGCCTCCTCCTCCTCCTCCTCACATTAAAAGACAGAGAGAATGAAGGCAGGGGGAACCAGAGGCCTTTCAGGGCCTTGGTGGGGGAGGAGCCGCGGAAAGTTATTAAACACTTTAATAACGCAGAGAGTTGTGGATTCAGCTCAGGTTTGTGAAGGCTTTGATCAGCTCCAGCTTCAGGGCAGGGCCTGCTTCCCAGGGGGAGATGAGGAACTGCAGGCAGGCAGGGCGGGCAGCCCAGCTTCAGAGTTCAAAGCTGCAGGAGGGCACACTGTAACAGGCTGGCGGTTGTGTTTTCTTCCCAATGCCTTGAAGGCAGGTCCCAGGCGGCTCTGCTATTCAAGCTTGTCACCAAACTCAGACTGGAAGCAGGTGTGTGTGTGTGTGTGTGTGTGCATGTGCACATGCACCGAAATCTAATGATGGCTGTAAATTCTGAGAGTTATGCAAAGACAGGCTGGAGTGGGGTGTCTTTGCACACTTAGAGATGAAAGTTAGCCCACAAAGTATGGCCACAGGGTGAGCTCAGAGTTGGAAAAGCTGGCATTTAATCATGACAGCCACTCTGAGCTTAATGTACTTCACATCTTTGGGTCTCCGCTTCCCCACCTGTAATCTTACACACCTTCCTGAGGGAAGCCTTCTGACCACCCTCATTGCCTGAGGCCTCTGTTTAGAAGCCTGTGCTTCCATTTAAGTAGCATTTACCTTCCCCCGTCCTAACTTGCTTAAGGGCCGGCCGTCTGCTCCAAGCAGCTCCAAGCAGCTCCAAGAGGCCAGCACCCCGTAAGACCAGCCTTTATTGGGCCTCTGATAAATATTTGAGTGAGTATCTGATCTCCAAAAGCTATTCAGAAAGTCAGGTTTAACACACTGATAAAAGTAGAAAGTAATTAGCACACTGGTTATCAGCATGGACGTACAGACCTCGGATGTTTGCAGAACCTGGAACAAGAATATGAGTGGCCATCCCCAGCCCACAACTAGCTCCTTTCTAGTTCCACCCAGCTCTACCCGCAGTGAGAGGCCTGGCATTCATGCCTGTGGACATTCGAGCTATAGTCTACCCTCCTCCTACTGCAATAACCACCCAGGTTACCCGTTGGGCCCAGGGCTGCACACATCAATGACGTGATCAGAGCTTGGGGAGTAGACCCACAGAAAGATTTGCTCAGGCCCCAGAAGCACAGTCAGGGCAATTTGGGGAGGGAATTGTGGGATCCCACGTTCCAAAATGTGGTTTAGAAGGAGGGGGCATCAGCTTGGCATGGGCGTGGTTCTTTCATCTCCTGGCTGCTGGGGTGGAGCATGGCCGGCCTCAGGACAGGACAGACTTGAGTGCAGGGAAGGACACCACTGCTTCCCATCCCTCTGCCCCAAAGCCGGCTGTAGAGCCTGGCGCTCTCCTGTTGGTGAATCTTCCCTTTGGGTTCAGCATCACCTCACAAAGTTTCTCTTCTCCAATGCAACTCTCCCTGCCTCCTCGCCCCTCCCCTCACCACTCATGTCAGAAAGGTATGACCCCATGCCCAACCCCACAGTGGGACAAGACCCAGGCCCATTTCTCATCTGCCATTGAGGATGGAAGTAGGGGAGATAGATGGGAGGTGGGGTAAAAGACAAATTATGTTTTCTGTTTAACACTGACTTTGCTCTGGGCAGTTTTTAAGAGTGCTTGGGGTGGTGGTGGGGTGGTGTGTTGAAACATGCCGAAGGGTAGCTGGGTATTTCTTGGAAGCAGAGTTGCAACCAAGTAGGAGCAGCTGCTTTGCAGCTTCACTCAGAGCTGGAGCCCAGGCCTCCCAGAGCCTGACATGTTGAAGGTTTTGAGGCTGCATTTGTTTTAAAGAGACCAGTACTTGACCTGGCATGGAGGAGGGGCTCAAAAAATGCCCACTAGGTAGAGAAAGGCATAAATGTGAATGTTAGGCCTGAGGCTAACTCCCAGTGCTCCTGATCCTCAGTCCCATGTGTGTTTGTTCTTCTAGACGGGACTTAGGGGGCCAACCAGCCTGGCATCTGCACATGAGGGACCTTTGGTCACAATCCAGCTTCCTGTTGTAAAGATAAAAGGCTATTTAACATTTCCTGTAAATTTCACTTAGTCTCCAGATCAAAGGGCCCCGCTGGGACTGCTGTTTTAAACCTCAGTTCTCCTAGCAGGCAGTTCCCCAGGCCAGAGTGGTCAATACCGATAGTGGGAAGCCACAAAGCATCACTCTTCAGCTTGTGGAAGCAGCAGAAGCTGGCACTGACCTTGGCATACGGTAGGAGCTCTATAAATGCGTGTTGTTGGACTGTTAGCTGATTCCTGAGGGCCTTCCAGTCCCTGTTTGAATCCTGTGAATTCTTACGTTGCACATGCCTCTAATGACTAGTTGGGGGCCCATTAGGAGTGCAGATCTGGAGGGAGGGTTTCTTAAGGCCAGCACATGGATGGTGGGAGAGAAGGCGCCGGAAGCCAGCAGCAAGGGAAGACTCGGCAACCTTAGCTCAGGAACACCAGTTGTAAACCACAGAACAGCTCTGGGTCACTAGGAGAGGAGGGACCTTTGCCAGCGGGATGGTAGGAAGCTCATGAGAGGAACCATTCTGGGGAATAAGCTGAGAGCACAGCCTGGTGTCCTTGGTCTCCAGGCTGTAGGAGCTGTGGGCAGCAAAGCTCTTAGATCTTCCCTCCCCCGACCTTCTCACTCTGCTCTAGCAGCAAAGCCCCAGAAGAGGCCTTGGCCTGGCTCAGCTTGGGGTGTGGACCTGCTGGAGGCTGGGGTGAGCAGCACCTCTCTTGAAAGTCCCCGTAGGCTGAACCCTGAGAGAGAGCCTGAGGTGCATCAGGCAGCTGGAAAATCAAGGTTGGCAGGATGTGAGAAGGGACTGTCACTGCGGGCTCAGGGCCTACTGATTGACTGCAAACAGATTAAGAAGCACAGGCACCTCTCCCTGTGTGGTTCTGTGGGCAAATGACGTGCAACTTACCAATGGTCTCTTTGGGCTGTTCAAAGGTTGCTTACAGGTCATCCAACACAGCCAAGTTATCAGGGTGGGGGTGGGGGCTCTAAGAGCAGCACAAGATTCATTACTTCACCCCTCTCCTTTTTATTGCCTCCTCATTTCTTGGAAAATGAAAATGCATAAAGCAAGTGTGTGGAGCCTCAGCAAGTGCTGTGGGGATAGGGCTTTAGCAGGAACTCTATGACCACATTGACTCTGTGGGGGCTGCATAGATCTACCCAGGTCACGCAGTGTCCCTTTCCTGACATGGGCAGCGTGAACTGAAAGTTGATTTGTTCTGGGGGTGAAGGAGGAAGGAGTGTGGACCAGAGGGCGATTGGTGTACAGGCACAACCAGCCAGGCCTGAGGCAGCTGCTGACTGCTGCTCAAGGGGAACAGGAGCTTCTGTCTTCAATCAAAAAGTCCATTAGGAAGTCACCTAAGTGCAAAATGGCTAAAGGAGACAGGTGTTTTTAAACCTCAACAAAGGATTAGCCACTGGAGCCCTTTAATTGATGCCCGCCTGGGCATATGCAAAACACCCACTTTACCGGGGGACCAGTTTGCCCAGTGTTTCCAGGTCACATCATTGCAACAGGCGAGTTACCTCATGTTTATCTGTACCTACTTCCCAGCCCAAATACAAATGACTATTTTGGTCTAGACCACACTTGATCATTGCAAACAGCCACCAAATCCTGCTCCTCTTCTATTTACGGTGGAAACAGCTGCTGTATTTGTGTGCCCTGCTCCCTAATATAAACACGACTCTGATTTCCTAACTTTCTTTGGGGAATTCCTCCTAAGCGCTCATGTTTATTTATGCAGCCAGTTTGGATATAGCGTGGCACCACTGTAATTTCCGGGGCTTTAGTTGAGGTCAGCTGGGGAGACCTGGCATCGCCTGGTCAGGAGGAGTGAGGTGAGATAGCAGGCCCATCCCAGTGGGCCTCCTCCGAAGCCTCAAGCCTGGCCCCACCTCCAGAAAAGGGTCAGATTTCCTTTTACAAGGATTCCCAAGTTGCCCATTATCTTTATTTGGTTCCTTTATTTTGCTTTGGCTGACAGGAGGCTCAAAGGTGAATCATATCTTATTTAGGTTCCTGAAGAGGTTTTCCAAATTTTCTAAATGGCTCAGGAAACCTCCTTTTGGTTTTATTTTGGGCTACTTTTTATATGTTTTAGTATAGCAAACTGCTTCAAATAATTTCAAGAAGTAGGTGGGGCATAAGTCATAATAAAATACACCTCAAATGTACCCGAGATCCCCTCCCCACTAAAATGCAGCTGTCTTGTGTGTCCTTGGCTGGAGGAATGCCTCTGTATTAGAGAGCTGATAAAACAATGCCCAGCAAGATTGATACTGGGAGTGTTGGAGCTGGAATAGACCATAGGTCTCCGAAAAGGGAAGAAATTAACATTATTAACGCTCTACCCAGGTCCTTTGCCAACATTTACAACCCAGGGATGAGAACACCAACATCAGGAAAAAGGACAAAGCCTTCTTAAGCCAGCACTAGCACCTGCACCTGCCAGTCCCTGGGGCTCACTGCATGACTGCCCCGCTACGTCCTTGGGGCTGATGAGGCCCTGCCAGCCGGTTGACAAAGGCATTCTCAAGCCAGCATCTGGTTCCAAATAGGAGGATCCACTGGTGGGAATGTCAAAGGGAAAGCCAAGATCCTAGAGGCCCAGTTCACTGTCTAGGTTCTGAGCTCAAGGGAGAGCCTCCGCAGTGATGCCTGACAGCTTGTTGCCAGCCTGCGTCACACTGCCCTGTGTGGGAACAGCTTGGGCATTTAACCCAGCAGGAGGGAAGTAGCTTCTAAAGGTCAAGAGTCAAGCCCAAAGAGGACAGTCATGGCTTCTCAGGTTGAGATCCCTGGCCTTACCTCTGTATATTGCTTGGATTTGACCCTGAAGCCCTCTGTCTGTTCAGCCTCATCTGCAACATCTCCAGCGCTGAAGGATTTGTTACCTGTGAAGAGTTTTGAGCTAGATAAGGCAGGGAGGATTGGGCAGGTGCTGAAAGTCCATATTCACAGAGATGTGCCAGAGATCAAAGAGATGTGGCGAGGAAGCATTTGTGAGCTGTATTCTAGAATGAAGGGAGCTCCAACTGTAGGATCTCTCCTCTGGACCTCTCAGATCCGATAATAACTGGCAGGAGCTGGAATGATGCCCAGAGGCAGGTGAATGGTCCCTCTGCTGAAAACAGCTGTGGGCACTTGAGTTACCTCCCTTGGAAGTCCTGTGCAGTGACTGACCTGCCTCAAGTTCAATGCCAAGGGCTGTAGCCATGATCTGAGAAAGGCAGGAGAAGAAAGCTGCTTTGCATCCTAGATGAATCTAGAATTAGGTTTGGGCCAAGGTGAGGTACAGTGCCTGATTTTCAGTGTTTGCCGATTCCTGTGGTGTAAATGCTGCCACCATGGTCTATCTCAAGCTGCTAATGCAAGGTCGCTAAATCAGAGTTGGGAGAGATGCTGAGCACAACTGGTTCCACATCTCACTGCATGAGAGCTTGCCGGTGCCTGGTCACTGCTCTGATTCTAACCTGCTCTAAAACTTCAGGGCCATCTACATAATGGGGTGAAGAATGGCCATCTTCACATGCCCCACAGGGGTCATCAGGAAGAAAGTGAGTGAAAGAATTTTGCTGGTTTTTAAGAACTCTTCACGAAGAGTAAAAGAACCTTAAATCACCACCACATTTGATCTTCTGAAGCAAAATAAAATAAAATAAAGATAAAGGAACTGCACAATGAGTAGGATTAACATGACAGAACTGAATCCAAAATCCCAGGCTTGAGTCCAAGTCTGTGGCCTGTGTGGGTCCCACTTTACATCCCGAGAACCTCCTGGGTGTGATAAAACCCAGGGGGTTAAAATACATATTTTAAGAGCTCCACACATGGGAGAAGGAGATGATGCATTACTATCATGGAAACGACAAAAAAAGTGGACCAGCCCAACCATCCGAGATAATTTATGCTCCAGAAAACTATTCCTTAATTACTCCTTTCAGTTCTAAAGAGACAGGGGTCCAGAGAGAAGCCAGCTGCTCATCCTTCATGTGACGATGTAAACCTGAACCAGGAAGAGGAACAACTGTACACACACAGGCTAGACTATGAAAAACTAATTTGATGAGGCATACAAATTGGCAGTTATTCAAATGAGTATATTTGCATATGTAGGGTTTAAGGCTACATGATAATTTCTTAGTATTTTTTCCATAGTGCAGGGTAAGGACTTTAACGGTTAAGGACTTCCCTTCTTTTCAAGGGTTTTAGAAAGAAATGGAAAAGGCAGCTAAATGGGGCCCGGGACCCACCTCTGGGTGTGCCAGGACTTGGGTATGAAGTGAGCACCCAGGAGCTGAGCAGCCCTCTCTGAGGGGATGGGGTGGTGCTGCAGTCACTTTCATAGGCATCTGACTATGGCTTCCTGGTTTCCTGTGCTGGCCAGAGCCCTTCTTTGCCTTTGTGCCATGGGACCCCAGATTGGGCCCTCTTGGTTCCAGTAGATCAGGGTTCCTAAAGTGTGACCCCTTGACCAGAAGCATAAGCATCACCTGGGAGTGTGTTAGAAATGCAGGTCTCAGGCTTACCCCAGACTCCCCTGCCTTAGAAACCCCGGAGCTGAAGCCCACAGTTTAGTATAACAAACTCTCCAGGTGATTCTGATTCTGTGACCCATTATGAGAGCTGCCAGAGCTCCAGCTAGCATGCCCATGTTCCAGACAGATCCCAGCAGGAAGAGAGGGAGGGAGGGCAGGAGAGAGAGAGGGAGGAAGGGAAGGAATGGAGAGAGGAAGGCGAGGGAGGGAGGGATGGGAGGGAGAGAGGGAAGGAAGGAAGGAAGGAAGGAAGGAAGGAAGGAAGGAAGGAAGGAAGGAAGGAAGGAAGGAAGGAAGGAAGGAAGGAAGGAAGGAAAGAAGGAAGGAAGAAAGGAAGGAAGAAAGGGCCAGCCATCTGCCAGCTGATCCAACCCCTTTTAAGGGGCTTTCCTGAAGGTACCATCCAATTACTTCTCCTTTACTTTCAGCTCCTTTAGCCACCAATAGCTACAAGATAGCTTGGGATTGGTGGCTTTTCAGCCGGGGAGATTGCTGTTCCCAAAATATAAGGATTCTGTTATAAAGAGGAGAATGGATATTGGATAAGCAGCTAAAAATCTCTGTTGCAGAAGGAATAAATAAGTTGATTAACATATATTTCATTTAATTTTACTTTTTAAAAATTACCAAAAAAAATTGTACACATTAGCAAATGAGGCCAAGCTATTAAGAAAACCATGAGTGTCATAGGCAGAAGTCATTTAGTTACAAGAAATAGAAAACGACTTGGCTGCCTGAAGTAAAAGGGATTTTATTGTAAGGATTCATGGTAATACCCCAGGTAACAAGTGCGGGACGCTAGTGAGCCTGTGAGGGAAACTGACCCATGGTTTTCTCTTTCATTTTCCCTTATCGTGTCCTAATGGTCTCCTGTCTCCAATTCCCTCTGACCTCATCTGCTTCCTCTCTCTCTCTCTCTCTCTCTCTCTCTCTCTCTCTCTCTCTCTCCCTCCCTCCCTCCCTCCCTCCCTCCCTCCTTCTTTCCCTACCAGTTTAAATGCCAATGAGGATAACTCAAAGTCTCCATGAGCCAGTTCCAAAATCTCTGTGATGGACCATGTGGAGAAAGCTTTCTCAGTCCCTCCAGTCTGGCCCCTTTCCAGAAAGGCTCTGAGGTTCTAGGCCAGGTGACATAGATACTATTCTGGACACCTGTTCCTACATCTGTTTTCCTCTCCCAAAGACTGGAATGTCAAAGAGCAGTAGAACTGTCCTGGGCCCTAGTGTCCCCTAGCTGGGGAGGAGGGGCAGGTGAATCCTGGCCCCTGGAAGGCAGGCAGTGGTTTGGCATGCTGCAGCATCTGCCCAGGGGAATCTGAGCAGGTTAAACACTCGAGAGAGTGAGAGGATCTGGGATGCACACGATAAGAGCAAAAGCAAAAGTGAGAAGTGCTGGCTCTGGCCAAGGAGAAAGAACCAGAACCAATAAAATCAAGAAAACTGACTAAGATATGGGGGATTCTAGCAAATGACATGATGGAATCAGGTAAACAAAAAAAAAAGGCACTTGGACTTTATTTTCCCAGCAGCTGAAAGTTAACAAGAATCCTATATAATAAAAGGCTAATATGCAAATTGTCCCCTTGGAAGTTCAACCAGAAGACCAGGGAGTTTCATTACTTGCTATGATGTGTGCTGACCACCAGGGCGTGTCATGGAACATGGTGGACGACCAGTGGCAGCAGTAGTGGGACATTGAGGGAGTGAGGGAAGGAGGAGGCAGGGAAATGGGGAACCTAATCAGCCCTTACCACCGACCGGGCCTCTAATTAATAATAAAAAAGCCGAGAAGGGGCCTGAGGCGCCTACACATAGTTGGATAAACCAAGTCAAGCTTAAAAAGTGAATTTTATCTCATTCAAACACCACTGTGTGCTCTTTGCCCATAAGAGGATTTTTTAAAATAATTCAATTTGCATAGTAGGTAATATATGCAAGTTATTTAAAACAATTTTAAAATATAATTAATTTCTGGTTTATTTTTTCAAACAAATTTCTTTACAAAAATTTCTCATGAGTGTATGTATATCCCTGATCATACTTTTATGTTGTTTTTCTCTAGGACATGGAAAAAAAGCTCCGTTTACCCTCTTATTTTACCAGACTCGAACACCACTAACAGCTCCTGACCAACACCACTGGCAGGGACCAGGGACAGAGGGAGAACTCCTGGCCTCCCAACCACCACACCAATGGTGTAAACCTTGCAAAATGAATGGTGTCCCCTTTCACACACATAAACGTGGTAATACAAAGTGCTGGGGAGCCAGGTAGCCCCATCCTTTGGAGAGGAATTTAGCAATGCATTGCAAGAACTGTAAGAACACTTTCCCCCCTCAGCTCTTAAGGAAATGATACCCCCAACCACCAAAAGAAAAATGCTAAAATAACCACCTATTATAAATAACCACCTTTATAAAGGAGAATATTGGAAGCATATATGTTCTTACTTTGCCATTTGGACTAAGCAGGAGGCTTTGCTGCATTCCCCCTCCGCCAGGTGGAATGATTGGCCTCTAGTGTGTAGAAGTTCATGGAATTGTGTTAACTGAATGCCAGCATGTGCCTGGCATTTCACCTTCCTTAGCTCAGTGACACCCCACCACTGCCTGTTAAGGGGATAGCATTGTCCCCTTATAGACAAAGGTTTCCTTACAGAGGAAGGTTCACCATCCAACTTACTGGGAGCAGCAGGATTGGTTTCCAGCCCATGTTTTTCAAAGAGCTGCAACGCACTCCATTATTCTTGGAAACTCTGCCCTTGGCATTGAGGATCCCATCTGGGATTCTGCTCAGTTTTGAAAGAGAGAATATCATATAATTCGATACCTTACCAAAGTGAACTTTCCAAAACAAAAAATCCCAAGTTCAAACACACGGAGGTTTTTTCCTTTCTTTCCCCCTCTTTTTATCATGCACTTTATATTCTCTATGAAGTTTGGACTCATTAATTACCGCAGTGATAATTACAACCCACTTGTACTTCTGCAGAGCCCTTCTGAGGAGCTGAGAGCCTTTTACAAGTATAAGCACATTAATCGTCCCAACAGCCCTGCGGGTAAAAGGCAGCTACTGTCCTCAGAGGCTGGGGCTCCAGAGCTACCTGGGCTGGGGCTGGGTGCTGGGTGCTGGGTGCCAGGTGCCTGGGCTGCCTGGAGTCCTCTGTGGGAGAGCCATTTGCCTGAGGCACTGAAGGCTAAAGGGCTTCCTGGTCCCTGGCTTCAAGGGCATCAAACTGTGTTGCAGCTCCCAAGTTCCAAAATCAGAGGCCTCAGCCTAGTACTCTTCCAGGCCATACCCCAGGGCTGAAGTTCTGCCCAGTTCTGCAAATTCTTCCCCTTCCTGACCTCAACACCAATGTGGAGTCTGAACTTTACATTTGCAGGTAACTTGAGCGGCGTGACTCTCCTGGGTTTCTGTCTTGCCTTATAAGTGATGTTCTGTATTATCTATTCCTTGAAAGTGTAGTCTCGTCTTCCTCTAGACTGAGAGTCTTTTGAGGGAGGGAAATCTCTTCCTCACACTCCTAGGACCTTCAGTGACTAGCACAGAGTTTGGTATACAGTGTGTGGGGGGGTGAAAGGGTGCGGGTTGGGGGAGGACGCAAGAAATGTTGGCTGATAGGCAGATGGGATTCAGGACCCCATCTTAGCTGTTCTTCAGGGAGCACCAACAGAGTGATGGATGCCACTGCCACCTCCTCTGCTTCCATCCAATCCTTCCGGCCAACCTGAGCTAGAAACACACTCCCTAAAGGGAGTGTCCCTTTAGGAACCTGATTTTCACATCTCCACATCTTACATGGACTGCCCCTCACCTCTGCTGCCAGGCTGCCTGCTATACAAGCCATACTCTCTTTCGCTCCTCTGCTCAAATGCCACCTCTCTAGTGAGATCTTCCTGAGCCTGTCCTTCTTCTGTACACCATGTCCCTTTGCTGTGAGCCCCCACAGTATTCTGCATATGAAATGGTCCAAACTGAGGCTTTCCCACTTCCTAGATTCAAGGCCTTGGATAGATCTCTACCTCTCCAAGCCTCTGTGTCCTTGTCCTTCATCAATAATGACACATCACTGGCCAACTGGTTAAGTGTGTCATCAGCACTAAAAGGCAAAGCTCAATGCTTGGTGCTTCATATGTCACTACCACTCCCATTTCTGACTTCTCTGCTGCATGGAGGGTTAGGTGGTGCCTAATTTATTATGGGAATGGAGTGACCCCAATATCACGTTTTTAAAAAGTTTACCAACTGCTCTAGCTGGTTTGGCTCAATGGGTACAGTGTCAGCCTGAGGACTGAAGGGTCACACATTTGATTCTGGTCGAGGGCACATTCTGGTAGGGAGCGTGGAGGAGGCAGCTGACCAATGATTCTCTCTCTTTATTGATGTTTTCTCTCTCCCTCTCCCTTCCTCTCTGAAGTCAATAAAAATATAAAATTTTTTTGAAAAGCTTACCAACTGATGGTTGTACAGCTACATTTGGGGACCATAAACTTAAACTAGATTTTACTGTGAGAGGGAAAACCAGGTACCAGAAAGTGGAGTAAAGGAAGGGTGCTGTGTCCAAAGGTGGCAATGAATAGGGTTTGGGCAAAGCTGAGATAGAGCCTAGGGTTGGTAGGGGCCTTCCATGTCACCCAACCAGTAATATACTTGATGTTCAAATCCCACCAAATATTTGATAAGACTGACCACTCTTTTTGTTTTTCTTTGTTTAATTCTATTCACCCAAATAAGATATGATTGTCTTATTAGAAGACAATTAGAAAACAATCACTACAGAGAAAGTAGAGTTCCCCTTCATGACCATCCTCACCCACCACTTCCAGGTTTTCTCTATAACCTTCCAGACATTTTTCTATATGTTCAATTCTTTTTATTTTGAGGGTACATGGAGGACTTTATAAAGATTGTGCTACATAATTGGTATTATTTCCAAGGTAATAGTAAAGCCGACTTCTCAACTGTATCAGGAAGTGGATAAAGTTGTTGATTTGGGTGGGATCCCCTTCAGTCACAGGCACAGCTGTCATCCACATTGTCATTCCATTTGGAAAATGTTACTGGAAATCTATTGAGGACTGAGCATTGAGCATTAATAAATGAACTTTGAGTTACACAAAACTCTGTTTCTTAGGTTTCTGCCTGAATTTATCCACTTTATTCATCAGGAGATGCTGAGAGTCCATGCCATTTACCTAACAGAACTTTATATCTGTTATGTTTGTTGTGTTTCTCTGATCGTCTTTTTATTATCCTTGTCAAATAGGGCTTAATAAAGGCTTATTTTGATTCAGCTATTTTTTATAAAGCCATTTGAGCTCTGATGATTACCATGTCATCACCCAATTTCTGGTAAGTCATGGCTTTCATCACTTGTGCTGCAATACTTCCCTGGATCAATATCAGGCTCATGAGAACACAATATTTCCATTACTATTCAACTTTTCTAATCTACACAGTCTTCCCAAGACCACCAGCAACTGTTTGGTGATCTTTATAGGAAGCTCTTGGGACCCAGGGGTGTAGCTCAGTAGCCTCAGGAGACTGAACTAGGTCATGACAGCCTGGACTTTTTTTTTTTACCTCCTCCCTTCATTACAGCTATACCACCAGCCCATAGCACTCTTTCCTATACAGTCTGAAGCTCACTGTTTTGGTCTAAGAAGAAATCAGCAGTAGAAAACATTCAATTCTTTTTCATACTCTGGCATCAGTGGGAGACATAATATAGAAAGGCCATCAACCTCAGGAACCAGACAGTCCCTAGTTCAAATCCAGTTCCACCACTGGCCAGTCTAAGACCTGGGGCAAACTGTTAAACCTTGCTAATCCTCACTTTCCATTTCTATAAAGTGGACAGAATTGATTTAAGATTAGAAACATAGATTAGGAATGTACTTGCTGAGGAATAATAGTTGCAATTACTATTATAATCACTCCAAGTGGCTCAGCAACCATCTCTTGGAGCCAAGAAGTAAAAGTTTTTCCCCAAGATAAGCAACTCACTAAAGTAAGCAGCCATTGCCTGCCTCACCCACTGTACGTCCTTTACTGATGTGGCTAATGGAGAACAGAGATAGAATTCTGAGCTTCTGTAATAAATACCAAGAGGACAATGAAGTAATTCAGGGCACTTTAGGGTAAAGGGTAACTCTCCTCCTAAGGTTTTTGTTTGTTTGTTTGTTTGGTTTTTGTTTTTGTTAATGTTGTGGTGGCTGCTTTCCTGGTCCTTGAATAGGCAAGTGCTATGACTGGCCTACTGTGCTCTGCATGAGCCCATCCTCTCTCTGTCCTTCATGGAGAAGACTTTGGCCACAGTTTACCCCAAACACTGCTGTCACTCGTGATGAGGTCACTCAGTACCACTAAGTAGTCAGGCTCCTTTGCAAGTGAGGAAAGTCTCAGAGAGGGAACATGATTTGGTCACAGTTCTCAGAAAGTTTGTTATAAAGCTAAGGCTAGTACGTAGGAATTCTAGGGCACCATCTCTTCGTCTTGGCTCACTCCCCTCTGATCCAGGCTTCTTGTAACTGATAGGAAGCTTTTCTTAAACCCAAGGGCTCAATGCAAACCGATTTTCATATCTTCCCCTGCTCCTCCTTCTTCATGCTCCTTCTTCATGTGCTGGGAGGCTAGACTACGCATCTAGAATCCTGTCTCTGTTGTGTGACCGTGGGCAAGTCAATATCCCTCTCTTGGCCTCTGTCTAATGAGTAGATTGGAATACCTGAAATCCAAAGTCACTTTCACTCTGACGGTCTCAGACTCTGTGTGGGGAGAGCCACATCTATATCATTTCAACATCAGAGTTGGACCATCCCCAGGTTTATTCTGGCCCATAGTGACAGCTGAGCATTCATTCTCACTCAGGCATGCAGGCTTCATATCCCAATCACTGAGCTGGAGAGATGTGGGCAGGCGTGGGGCGCCTCAATGCCATGATGTGTGCACCATGAGCTTTTGCAACAGACAACTGACCACACTCTCTAATGCAGAATTTAGCTGGAAATACTACAATCTTGCTGAAGGTTCCTGAATGCACTCTCTGATTTCCCTCAAATCCACCTGGGTTCTTGCTGGGGAAACTGCTGTATAGTTGGGACCCCCTGGCATGATCAGCATCAGGTCAGTAGCTCTTAAGAGCTAACTTGGGAGGCCACCCCAACCCACGTACACACACTCCTCGGGGTGTCCTCCAGCTCCCCAGCTCCCACGCCACCTGAATCAGCATTTGGGAAGGAGCTGAAGGAGCGCCTACTCGAAGCCAAGCCGGGCAGCCCCATCCCGCCAGCTTCAGGCTCCCCGGGGCCACACCTGCAGAGGGGTGATAAGGGGATTGGATTCTGCAGCTACAGCAGAGGCGCAGGCCCAAGACCCAGAATATTTAGCTGTGTTTACCCGCAATAATCAGCTTCTCGGAGACATGTCACCAGGCAGCTCTCACTACATTGATTATGCTGCCTCATATTTTTGGCCCCGGGTGCAAACAGCTCTGATTAATATTTCACAACACAGGTTTTTTTTCATATTCCTTTCTTCATGTTGTTGCTTTTCTCTCTTTTAATTTTTTTTTTCTCCTCCAGAGCCCCTGAGAGCCTGATAGAGAGACACGGAATATTTTACTGTCTCTTGTGTCTGCCTGCTTCAGTAATCAGCGGACTCAATCACGCTTGCAGTGTTTTTATGAATTAATAACAGGCACTTTGGAGAGCTGGCGGGGGAGGCAGGAAATGCAATCTATAGCAGCTTAATGAGCGCTGTGGGGAACAGCTACCTCGCTGCCTCCAACCTGCCACGCTCTGCTCTAAATCATCATGTCTGAGATTACCCACTTCCAGACTAGCCTCCATAGCGTTCATGGGGCTCCTGAGTGCCCCCTGTCCCCACCCGGCTCCCCCAGGAAGAGGGATCTGGGAGAGGCAGCTGCAGCACATCTCCACTAGAATTGAAAAGAAAGGGAGACCGAGGATTTGGCTTGACGGGAGAGATGGCCCTGCCCCTGCACGTTCTTAGCATCTGTTATCTTTGACTAGA
Organism: Murina feae; assembly: GCA_004026665.1. NCBI lineage: Eukaryota > Metazoa > Chordata > Mammalia > Chiroptera > Vespertilionidae > Murina > Murina feae. The sequence continues at coordinate 57,284 of PVJC01001374.1, forward strand.
TGGGTACTAAGGGGCAAGGGGAGGGCAGGGAGGGTCTGCAGGTGACCCAGGCAGTCCCCACAGGGAGACCCACAGTCCAGAGCAGGGTCTCGGCATGAGGATAGGGCACGTTGGAGACTTGTTCTCGTTAAGACGATCCAGGGCAAGATTCTGAAGGGCTGATGACACTGACAGTCCCAAGGACTCAGTCTCTATGCCGTGAAACACCAGCTGGTAAAACATACTTTCAATCTCTCGTTCACACTGGATGCCAGGGACTGGGCTGGATGTAGAGCTCCAAACACAAGAGCCCCTCTATCTGCCCTCAGGAGCTCATCTTCCAGCATTAAAATGCCCGGATTGTGGGAGGAGAGCAAACACTGATCACCTGGTGAGGAGAATGACCCACTATCAGTGAGCCAGCTATTGGAGAGGAAACAGGGAGATGACAACAATGAAAAGGAGGGAGGGAGAGAGAGAGAGAGAGAGAGAGAGAGAGAGAGAGAGAGAGAGAGAGAGAGAGAGAGAGAGAGAGAGAGAAATGTGGGTAGATGGATAGAAATATATGTATAGACAGACAAACCACACACACACACACACACACACACACACACACAATCACTTGACACACAGAGACCAGTTAGAGAGCCTAAAAGAAAACCTGAGCTGGCAGTTGATGACCAGCAAGGGGAGGGCAAAGTGGGGCAGGAGTGGGGGCTGCGGAGACTTAGGTGCCCTGGGCTGCTGGGGGGCCTAGCAAGGTGTGAAGCCCATGTCTTCCCTGCACATGTTAAGTTCTTGAGAGCTCACTGACCACAGATCCAAAGGAGCAAACAGCATCCCTGCGTGGCACCCTCCTCTAACGAGGAAGCGCTACTGCTTTTGCCAGAACTCCTCCCACACCCGCTCCTGAAGGGCTGAGGCCTCCTTCAAGGGCAGGTGATCTTGGGAAAGATGGGCTTGCTCTCATCTATCACTTGCTCCCAAAATGTGGTCCCCAGACAAGCAGTCTTGGCATTCCCTGGGAGCTGGTGAGAAATGCAGACTGTCAGGCCCCCACATGTCATCAGTGGGCACATTCACGAGGAGGAAGCGCTGGCCTTTCACACTCTGTGGGCCCCTCGTAAACACCGCTTGTCTTCATCACCCCGCTGCCCCCCGTGAGCCTGTAGCTTGCTGGTTTGCTGCCAGCCTCGACAAGTCCATCTCCTCGGCCAGGCTCTCAGGGCCCAGAGGTAATGGCTTCATATTGATGTCTCCCAAATGCATTTTAGTGAAAATGTCTTAAAGATCTAAAAGCCTTTAACATCCCAGGGAATGGAATGAATTTCTAATGATACAATTTCAGGCCCCTTGACAAGCCTTGACAGGAATATTTCTAGACAGGGAAGGAGGCCTTCCTGACGTTGTATAGTAACGATGGTATTTGTGGAGCATCTTAACTTTATAACATGTTTATTCTTTGTCTTGGTTAGTGCTCCTACCACCTGAGAGGTGAGCAAGGCACCTTTGGGGGACTTGCACCTTATGGAGAAGAAACTGGAGCCCAGAGAAGCCAGCCGTGCCCATGCCGCTGCAGAGAGCCAGGAGCAACAGGGACCCTCGGTCCCCTCCCCCCAGCGCCCGGCTCCTTTCTAATAGTGGCACAGCGTACAGGGCAACCCTGACACAAACAGCTGTGTGCAAACTGAACTTTATTTATGTTTTCATTAAAATGTCATCTTGAAAGCACGAGAATTAAATGTCTGGTTCATCACAAATATTTCCTTAGTCAGGCACCAGAGATGATAGCTATCCAGCCCCTAACTTTGGAAGCTCTTGTTAGGGCTTAATTTTTTAAAATGCTTTGATGGAGCAGGAATATGTACTCCCATCACAGCATCACCATAGGAAAGCAGAAATTTCTTCTTAGAAACAAAGTAAAGCCCGGCCAGCATAGCTCAGTGGTAGAGCATAGACCTGTGAACCAAGAGGTCACAATTGGATTCCCGGTCAGGACACATGCCCGGGTTGCGGGCTTGATCCCCAATGGGGAGCATGCAGGAGGCAGCCGACCAATGATTCTGTCTCATCATTGATCTTTCTGTCTCTTTCTTCCTCTCCCCTCCTCTCTGAAATAAAAAAAAACACATTAAACAGCAACAACAAAAAACAACAACAAAGTAAAAACATCTCAACTCCCTGACCTCAGCCCACCCCTAGCCAACAGGTGTTTCCCATGATGCCTCTGGCTGAGAGTCACTTGAACCGGACATGGACACCTTTCACAACTCAGCTCAGCCTAAGAGTTCCTGGTGCAAAATCTAACTCCCACCAAACATGAAACCTCTTTTGTTTTTTTCAGCAACACATTTAAATAAGCTTTTCTCAAATTGAATTTAAGGTGGTTTCACTTCCCTCTGCTCTTGTTCTAAACAAAACTTACCTTTTCTGTTGCCCATTTTCTCAGAGGCTTCCAGGTGATTTACAGCTAATCTATTAAACCGCTTTGCATTTAGGAAGATTTAACAAATAGTATTATGATATATTATTCTTCCCCAGGCAAGCATGCCTTTCTGAACTCCTCACTGCCCCAGTGCAGCATTTCACAAAATGTGTGATTGCAGAGCACTAGCAAGGGCTTCATGAAAATATTTTCTTGGTCATTGGGGCTGGGAAATCCTGGCTGCTACTATTACTATGGTGGGTGTCCATTGTCCGCATATTCAAGGCGCTGAGAAATCCTGCAGGGTAGAGAACTCTTTACGTTCGTTTAAATCAGCATTTCCCAAACTTCTTTGAACATAGAGCCTCTAATCCTTCACAAATCCCAGAACCTAATGCTGCACCCACTTGTGGGACATTTGGTCAGAACCAGTAGTTGACTCTCTCTCCCCAGGGGGATTTCAAGTCTGCAAACAGGGCACTCAAGACTTCCTCTGTTCCTCAGATCACCCTGCACTCCTCAGCCTCTTGTCATGGTCTGGTGAAAAAAGCAACAGAAGGCTCGAAAGTTCCTTTCTGCCTTTGACTAGCTGTGTGACCCTGATCTAGCCACTCAGCCTTTCCAGTACCCGCCTGTGCAATGGGAGGACAACTCCTGCCTGTCCTGTCTCATGGGGCTGTGGGGAGGCCCAGAAATAAACTGTGTTTCTCGAGCACCAAAATATACACCCTGGATTCCACCGGGACCCAAGAACAGGTGGGTTTAAAAAATTATTTTTCAATTACAGCTTACATTCAATATTATTTTATATTAGTTTCAGGTGTACAGCATAGTGACTAGACAATCATATACTTTACAGAGTGTTTCCCCAGATATTTCCAGTACTCACCTAGCACCATATGTAGTTAATACAATGTTATTGACTATATTCCTATTCTGCACTTTACATCCCCATAACTATTTTGTAATTAAGAATTTGTACTTCAAATACCTTCACTTCTTTCACCCAGTTGCCCAACCTCCCTTTCCTCTGGTAACCACTTGTCTGTCTTCTGTATCTATTATTCTGTATCTGGTTTTTTTTCTTCATTTATTTTATTCTTTAGATTCTACATATAAGTGAAGTCATATATTTGTCTTTTTCTCACTGACTTATTTCACTTAGCATAATATTCTCTAGGTCAGTGATTTTCAACCAGTGTGCCACAAGAATTTTTAAAACATGCAATACCTGACAGTTTAGTCAGGGTCACTTACCTCTTTTCCCTTAGATTGTCAAATAAAAACACAACAACAACCAACACAACACTAACTGTCTGGTGTGAATGGATAAAAATGTCTATCTTTATTTTTTAGATCAGAAAAAAATTAATGCATTCTTTGGTGTGTCACAGAATTTTAGTAGTTTATGTGTTCCATGAAATAAGAAAGATTAAAAATTGCTGCTCTAGGTCCATCCATGCTGTCACAAATGGTAAGATTTCATTCTCTTTTATGGCCAACTAATATTCCATTGTATATATGTACCAATTTTTTTGTATCCAATCATCTAATGATGGACACTTGGGCTGCTCCTATATCTTGGCTATTATAATAATAGTGCAATAAACATAGGGTTGCATATATTCTTTTGAATTAGTGTTGTGTTTTTAAATATATATCCAGAAGTGAAAAAGCTAGGTCATAAAACAGTTTCATTTTTAATTTTTTGAGGAACCACTATACTGTTTTAGTATAAAACATAGTAGCTGCACAAATCTGCATCCTCACCAACAATGCACAAGTTTCCTTTTCTCCACATCCTCACCAACAAGTCTTTGTTTATTTATTAATGATAGCCATTCTGACAGGTGTGCGGTGACGTCTCATTGTGGTTTTAATTTGCATGTCTGTGATGATTAGTGATGTTGAACATCTTTTCATATGTTTATAGGCCATCTGTATGTCCTCGTTGGAGAAGTGTTTACTCAGTTCCTCTGCTCATTTTTTAAGTGGATTGTTTTTGGGGTATTTAGTTGTATGAGTTCTTTAGAAATTTTGGGTATTAGCCCCTTAACGGATATGTATCATTGGCAACTATCTTCTTCCATTCAGTTAGGTTGTATTTTCATTTTGTTGATGACTTCTTTGGCTGTGCAAAAGCTTTTTAGTTTGATGTAGTCCCATTTTCTATTTTTTTTATTTTGTTTCTCTTGCCTAAAGAGTTATATCAGAAAAATATTCCTGAAAGAAATGCCAGAGGTTTTACTGCATATGTTTTCTTCTAGGAGTTCTATGTTTTCAACTCTTATATTTAAGTCTTTAATCCATTTTGAATTTATTCTTGTATGTGGTGTAAGAAGATAGCATAGTTTCATTTTTTTGCATGTATTTATCAATTTTCCCTGAACCATTATTGAATAAACTGTCTTTACCCCACTATATATTCTTGCCTCCTTTGTTAAATATTAATTGACCATATAGGAGTGTATTCTATTCTAAGAACAGGTGGTTTCTTAATCATTGGACAGTGAGTGGTAATTCTCACCTTTATTCTAAGAACAGGGCCCTCTATTCTAAGAACAGGTGGTTTCTTAATCATTGGACAGTGAGTGGTAATTCTCACCTTTCCCTAGAATGAGTACTCTAGATTCTAAAACTTGAGATGACATTTATGACCACTTACCTCTTCTACAGAGGCCAGTCTTGGCTGGAATACCAGTGATCATAGCTGGTACTTGGTCTGGGAGTAGGACTGGAGCAAGTTGTCGAGGGAAAGGCAGTGCACCCCTTCTGCCAGCTTTCCGCCGGCTTCCACACAGTCCCCCACCTGGCCTCTGTGCGTCCTCTCCTGAGCTGCACCTGTTGGACGTCTGCACTGACGTGTGTTGTGCCTGTGTGAACAAAAGCCTGGCAGTAGAAATCCCGGGGAGTTTATTTTTGTCGCATACATACATACATACCTTGTGTGCAGTCAGATGGCGATGGTGTTTATGTCTCAGTTCTCTTCTGCAAAAGGGAAGAAATACAGTGACTCTATAAATGTGCACATTTTGAACAGCTGCCCTCGTGCACTGTGTATATAACTTAGCCGCAAGAAATTTAAAAATAAACTTGGGTTTTCTGAGATTGGATGGAGGAAAATTTGGCTATTGGCGTCTCAATTATTTTTCTGCACCAAGTGCCAAAATCAAGCGTTAAAATGTAATACCTCCACCCCCAGGAAAACAACAACAACAACACATACATATAGAAACAGCCTAATTTCCTCTGGGGAAAAGGTTGCTGTTGTTGATATGACATGTTTTGTGGCACAAATGTTGGCTTGCCACCCCATTTTGCTCTTTTATTTAGACTCAAAGTGGAACATGTGAGGGAACACACGGGGAGTTCAGAGCACATTCCCCAGCCTTGCTGTGACTTTCCTTGCAGGAGAATCTTCTCAGCAAAGCCCCCTGTCCAGGAGCTAAGGCTACACAGTAGGGTTTTACTAATGGGCGCAAAAGGCGAAGCTTCTCCTGTTCCGACCAGGGTCCAAGAGTGGGCAGCTGGGAATGGTTGTAAAAGATGAACTATGAACGGGACAGAGTAAGGGGAGGTGATGAAGACAGCAGGGGTGAGGGGGGTGTCTGTATATGGCCACTGAGAAATCAGCGAAGCTAAGGCAGTGTTCTCAGGAGTCAGGAGCTACCTTGTGTGCTGGAAAGGGAGCTGGGATGGATGCAGCATGCAAGCTTTGGCCACAGATCAATCTGAGTTTGAGCCCTAATCTGGGAAAGGTTCTCCCTGGGGGGCAGGGGGCTCCTTTCCCCGAGAGCCTTGCAGACGCCTGCAGCAGCCCAGCTCTAAGTCCCGGGGATCCCCGAATGGTGACCCCATGGTTGGTCAGTAATGCTCTCAGTTGTCATTTTGGATTCTTCCCTCCTTCATAAATAGCTCAAAGGCCCTGGTATCCCGGAGATGCTCCAGTTCCTCTACTTACACTTGCCCTTTTGAGGAGCTCTGTCTCCTCCAGCTTCCTGGTTTCACACTTGAAATGAACCCTGCTGGGCCGGAGCACTAACATGGTGCAGTGGGGACACAGGACAGGCTCAGCTACAGTCTCCAGTCCCAACCCAGGGGAGGAGGCAGGTGAGCAAACAATCCACCAATGGCCTCCGTACTTGATGCCTGGGGGTTAGGAAGGGTTTGCTTTTTTGTAATCTCAACTGCTGCTGGCCCTGTGCCCTTCCCCAGCAAGCAGCACAGCCACCTGGGGAACTCTGCGCTGCCGGGTGTTGCCAGGAGGTCCAAGGCTGGTGGAGGCCCCAGCAGTTGCTTCATGGCAGCCTCCAAATAATGTTGCCTTTGCCTTCAGTCCTGTCGATTCCTCCTCAGGCTGGTGGCTCCCAGTGCCCCCCTCCCCTGTTCTGTCTGTCAGCACCATGGCTGAGAGCTGGAAGCCCCAGAAAGCAAGGCTCCTTTGGGGTATGAAGGAGAGGGTGCTTTCCCATGACAAGGGAGGAGCTCAAAGCGGGCTGCTTGGACCCAGTGCCTCACACAGCTCTGCAGAGCAGCCTCACCAGCCGCCCCTGAACTCACAAACCAACAGCAACACTTGCCAATCATAAGACTGGCTGACTGCGTGGCCCTACTGGATGCCCAGTGCTCAGATTCTCAAGACTGTGTCCATTGGGCACCAGAGCAGCATGATCAGATCTTAAGTGGGAGGGTAAACACATGGAGAATGGTGATTTTCTTCACGTCTGTCAACTTTTATAATACACATTTCTTAAAGTTTGGGAATTACCAAAAAAATAGGAAAAAAGTAAAAATTAAAACGACCCACTATAATCCCAAGGCCCAAGGCAAATACCTCAGTGTTCTTCTGTATTTCCTTTCACCTTGGTAATTTTTTTTTCTTTCAGGAAACCCCTTCTGCAGAAGCAGCAGGACTATGCTGAGCTGTGTAAATACACAAGAGGAAGATGAGGAGGAAATGTTTAAACAAGAATCTGACAGGCCTTAGAACAGAGCGGAAAGAAAGGCTGAGTCCAGGCTGACTCCCTCCAGTCCTCAAAGACCGCCTAGGGGCGATGGGGAGCTTTCTGGAGGAAGAGAGGTCAAGAGGGAGAGAAGGGACGCTTCTCAGACTGTCAACACAAGAGTCTGGATTCAGGCTGTGGAAGGACAGGGTGAGTGGGGTCCTGGGTGGGGTCATGGATGTGAGATGTGGCTCCCTGCCCTCTGGGAGCCAGGACAGCTGGCCAGGGACGTAGGAAGCTGCTAATTGACAGTCTGAAAACTAATAGCAAAGTATCCATAGGAGCATAATCAGTGGACACGGGAAACTGGGGGTTAGGGAGGAGCGGGGGGAAGGGCAAGGGGAAAAAATGGAGATCTATCTATCATCTGTTGTAATACTTATCTATCACTTGTTGTAATACTTTAAGCAATGAAATAAAAAAAAAAAAAAAAAAAAAAAAAAAGAGAGAGATCCTGCCAAGTACTTGCCCGCCTCTTTTCTTTCTCATCCTCACCTGCATGGCGCCTCCCTCTCAGTCTTTGCTCACTCTCTGAGCAGCTGTCACTCAGCTAGGACTCCTGAGGTTTCCACGTTATCTCCCTGAGGCCTGGGATGGCGTCACCCCACTGAGGAATTTGTCAGACCTTCAGGACCAGGTCCTAATCATTTTGTGACCTAAGAGAAGGACTGACTTGAGGCACACAGGGTCGCCACCCTTTCTCGATGCCCCTGCCTGTGCTGCCACCACTCCAGTACTGGAAGAGGCAGTGTGACCCTGGACAGAGCACCAAGAGGGGAGTCAGGACACCAGAGCCTAGCCCAGGATCTGTTTTTGACCCTCTGAACTATGACTCGGAGAAGCCATTTCACACTCTATGTTTGCGTTTTTTATTTTGTTACAAATAATAAGGTTGGTATGAGGTAAACCAGCAAAGCAGAATCAAAGGTGTCATCCAGGAGTCAACCACAAGCCAATTCTGCAAGTAGCAATGGGCAAGGCCCCCGTGGGGGTCAGCACTGGCCCTGCTTCCTCTTTGGATAAGCTGAGCTACTGGGAGTGGCTGTTCTCAGACCTGAGCATGGATGAGTATATCAGACCCTGCCTCAGTGCCCAAGAGCCCAGGCGAAGGAAAAAGGGTGCTCGGACCCAGGAATAGAAAAGGAAGATGGAGACAGTGCGGATGGGGAGCCATGGCCCCAGGAGGGGAATAGGGCTTTCTGTCCACAGATTGCTTCTATGTCCCATTTAATCCTCAAAACAACCCCACTAAGTATTATTACCCCCATTTTACTCATGAAGCCCTTCTAAGGCTCAGAGCGGGAAAGTGACTCACCCAAGGTCACACAGCTGGAGGTGCCAAGTGTTTAAGTTTTACCTGACTCCCAATCCCAGGCTCCTTTCAGATCTCTGCATGAGGGGGCTGGGAGTGGGCCAGGACTCCTGGGTGTGCACACGGCCCCCATCATCTCCTGTCCTCTCTCATGTCAGCAGCATGATCACGCCAAAGCTCTCACCAGGAGTGAAAATTGATCTGAAATTGCCATCCGTGGAAAGGCTTTCAGGAAAGCTCTGGGCAGAGGAGACATTTCCCTTCGGGGGCGGGTGGGAGGCAGGGTTGGCGGCAATGGAAGAGGCAAGGAGCAAGAGAACCAAACTGCTGGTAGAGGACAGCAGGATGCAGTGGCCCTAGGAGAGGGGCAGGGCAGTCTGGTCCCCTGTCCACAGGGAAGGCTGCGGCTCGGGACCCCTGCCCAGACTTGGCATTGGGACTCCAGGCCCACCTTTTATCACCCTGTCCTCCCTACCTCCTCCTCCGGCTCCCCCATCATACTTTAATACCCCTTTAAAAACTGAGGGTGCAGTAAAGGTGTGGGCAGCTCCTGAAACAGATAAGAGGTAATTGCCTGCCTTTGACTCCTCTTGATGTGAAAATGGGATTGGAATGACTCACTCTGGTTGAAAGGTTAGTTGAAGGTTATTACAGGAAAATTGTTATTCATACATTTTTTCCTGTGGGCCGGATAGCCTAAAAGATTAAATTCACAGAGTGCATAATGACCCATCAGGGCAGACAATGGTGGGGGCGTCCCCGGGGAGGGGAGATAACAGAACAGAGACTTCTCTGAATAATTCATGCTCCAGCAGGCGGGACTCTAACAGATTACATGAGGCTTTTCATTAGAAGGAGAAGAGAGCAGGCGCTTTGAAAGCATGGAGCACAGTGCTGGCCCAGCCTGCTGTGGCTTCCGTCACTGCCTGTCCCCACACCTTGGGGGCCCTGAAAGGGGCAAGCAGGATGAGGAGCATCATTGTTTGTCACTAGGTGGGCAGTGCAGACACCCGATTCCTAAGTGGGTGTCCGTTACCTGGTCCCATCCTGAGTCTGACTTCCAAGAAGCCAAAGCCAGGTTCATTGCATGAGGCTCTGTTTGTATTTAAATGAAGACATGGGGAATCGTGGCTTATTGAGAGTGATGTGACAGACCTTCTCTTCCTGTCTCATTTGTACCTCTGTGCATAACCTCCTCTGGGTAAGAAGCTGAGGGTCAGAGCTTCCGGCGTTTGGGAAATGAAGGGGTAGAGCCAGGATGTCATCTCTCCAGGAAGACCCAAGTCCTGTCCCGTGACCCTCGCTGCTGGGTAACCTGGCGCAAGTGCAGGCCCTTGCTCACACAGACCAATCAGAGAATAGAGCGCTTTGCCCTCCGAGAGCTCTTGGGCTGGTACTCCCATGCCCAGCCCCACTTCCCTCCTATGTAGCCAGTCACACTGGGGCAGAGCGCCGGGTCTCCTTGGCCTCTGAGATGCCTGTGCAAAGTCACACAGGTAAACTGCAACCTTCTTAAAGCTGGTGAAGCCCATTCTCTCTCCCTCATGAAGGCTGACGTGCAAGGAACCCTGCTGCACACTCAGGGGAAGGCAGGATGCAGGGGGAGGAGCAGGGCTGGGACTGGGAGCTAGCACTCAGCCTCTGTGGAGCCCACTCAGTGTTCCAAAACAGGAGCCTTGCCCTCTACCCGGGTAGCCCCTCAGTCATTTCTGCTCAATGGCTGTCAGTGAGAGAAGGGGCTCTTGGTGCCGGAACCTCAGCAGAAAGCAGAGCTCCCTGGTGCAGAGGTGAAGATGCTGGCTTGGGCCTCTGGCAGAGGGTTTGAGCCCAGTCTGTGACTCTGGCCCTTGGGTCTCGGCCCCTTCGTTGTGGAATGGGATGAAATGACCGCGTGTATGAAGAGACGTGCTGGAAGGACCATGGTGCTCGAGAAAGCCTGAGCGTGGTGCCCCGCTCCAGGCCGACAGGCGCTCATGCACGCGGGCACTTGTTCCCAGGAAAAGGCTGGCTGCGGTTTGGGCCTCTTTTCCTGAAAGTCGTGGTCACTCATTTGTTCCTTTACTCATTTGTTCATTCAACCCTTTTCCAGAGAGCTCTCCCCACTGGCCCCCAGGAGGACACTGGCAGAGGATACAACTCCACACGGGCTTGTCCTCACAGAGCTCAGACAGGAGGCAGAGGCAGACACGCCAGCCAGCCTGGACCACTCCCTCCTTAGTCCATCAAGTCCTCAGTGGTGGAAGAGAGACAGGAGAGGATAAAGAGACACAGCAAGGACCGCTTTAGGGAGCCCATGAGGATTCTGATTTATTCTTTCTGAATCTCAGGCAAAACGTCAAAAGCACAGCGTGGTCAGGGGCTGGCACACCTTGCCCGCTGGAAGAGCTGAGACCGTCAGTTTTCAGAGGAAGCCATGGAGGCCGTGCAAAGAGGGCCTTGCACAAGGTCACAGGTTAATAAACAGCCAAGACCCAACCCAAAATCTCCTGACCCCAGGTATTAAGTGTCGGTGTTTGTTTGTTTTGCTTCTGCTGTGTTATCCATCTCCACCCTTGTCCAGAGGTGTGCGATACTAGGTCTTTTCTTAAGGGTTTGCATAGGTTGCTCCTGCCTTGCGAATATAGTTCATGGTTTGCCTTCAGTTTTTGGAAGCATAAGTGGGTGCCCTGTCTCAGGTGTGTAACTGTGGATTGTGTGCTGTCAAATGCAGTTGGAACTCAAGATAAAAACAGCTGTTGTTGTAAGCCCTAATTAAATCCTAACTCAAGCAATTAATTTAGCTCCCTAATCCTTGTGATTTGAGTACATAGATTCAGACTCTCTGTCTTTCCTCCTCCCTCCCTCCCTCCACAACTACATAAAGGGGCAGCTTCTTTCCACCAGCCACTGGGCAGGCACATGCACAGATTCAAAGACAGTCACAGTTCTTATCCAAAACAACCATATTCATTTGGGAGGGAAGATAAGGAGGGCAGGCACATGGTCCCCCTATAATGGGAGGGGACATTGAAGAACCACAGACTTGGGCGGGGCCCCACTACCAGCCCCTGCTGTCTTGTGTCTTCGGCCACAAGGCAGCTTCTCTGAGCCTTCTCCTAGTCTGCTCCTTAGCAGGTAGCAAGGGACTTACGTGGAGGCTCACATGATGCATCCCCTCACTTCGTGCAAATCTCCCTAGATAGTTGAAGAGAGGTAACATCTAGAAAATTTTTTTAAATGAAAATGAAAACTTTAGGCAGGTTGATTCTTTCCAACCCACCCCTACCTTTTGCCAAATTGAGCCAAGCCCGGACATATAATTATTCATGTTTTGAAGAGACAATTCCGCTTAAATGTTCTATCAGTTCCTCCAGATGCAGGATTCAAAAATAAAGCTCAGCCCAGCTGCTGTAGCTCAGCAGTTAAGCATGGAACCGAGGGGCCACCTGTTTGATTCCAAGTCAGAGCACATGCCTGGGCTGCAGGCTCGATCCCCTGTGGGAGTTGTGCAGGAGGCAGCCAATTGATGATGTTTCTCTCTCAGCGATATTTCTATCTCTCTGTCCCTCTCATTTCTTCTTTTTCTAAAAAATCAATTAAATATATTAAAAAATAAAAATAAAGCTAATCTATGTGCATAGTAGGGTCATGGATTATACGCTGGAACTGATAAAGGCCATCAGTAGATACACACACAAATGCAAAGTCTTACCCATTCTCCAACTCTCCCAGTGTGTCCCCATTTCTTGATTTCACAGCTTTGCCTCAGTCCTTTGAAATGTTTCATCTCAAGTATCACTTTAGCTACCTAGGTTTCTCTACCCCTCCAGTCTCTCTCCCTCCCAAGCCACCCAGTTGCAAGGTGCAAAAACATACTGCCTATGTGATATTAATGTCTATTGGTAGAGGCCAAGTTCCTCAACTGGGAATCCAAAACCTTCTGTAATTTACAAACATGAGCCACTCATTTATATTCAGTCATATAGCTCATCTCCACTCTCTCTTCAAGGCATGGTCTCAGGTAGTATAGGAAGGCAACTAAATACAGACACTCAAAGAAGTAATTTTTGAGAAAAACTTATACACATTATAACCCAGTTTTCAAAGCAGTGCATGTAAAACTGGTGAAATCTGAATGAGATCCATGGGTTGTATCTGTCAGTTCCCTGGTGGTGCTACTATACTATGGTTATGCAGGAAACTGGTGAAGGATGCAAAGATCTCTTTGTATTATTTCTTACAATGGCATATGAATCTATAATTATCTCAAAGTAAAAAGTTTTAAAAAACAAGCAAACAAAAAATCTTCCCCATTGAAACATTTCCTCCTATTAGTCTCCTCCGTTTCATTTTCCATCATCGTCCTGACAAACCAGATCCCACTGCAAAAGATGAGGGTATTTCCAGGAGAGATCCAAGGAAGGACCCTGGAAAGGTGGCACGAGCCCCCACCTTGGAGCTGGATCAGAAAATCTATTTCATAATTCTACAGGCCTCTGAGCTCTCAGCATCTTGTGGCAGGATGCCAGGCACCCATAAGCCTTGGAGGCATTGCCAGATGGATCCTTGAGTCCTAGCATCTTGGCACCAAGCCTATTTATTGGCACTGTACGTACCTTGTCAATGTCTGACATTAGTACATGTACAACACAAGTACTCATGGTGGTTGGATATTGTTTGTGTTCACACAGCCCTTCCTTCAAGGGAATCACCCCTTTCACACACCATGTGGTCCAGGAGGTGCCACAAAATGGTGCCTTGGCCCATCCTACTGCACGGCATAGACTCAGACCTGGGCTACCCTGTGTGCGGTGATTGGTTCAGGGGAGTGCTCATGACTCAAGTTAAGTCAGTCAGAAGCTTGCAAGGACTTGTCTGCTGGAGCTGCTTTTTGTCTGAGTCTTGGTGTCAGGGAAATGTGAAGCTGGGGCTGTTAGCAGTCATCTTCCTTGACCAGAGGGTAAAAATAAATTCCAGCACAAGTGAACCGAGCTGAGAGAAGGAAGGTAAAAGAGAGCCCTAACAAGGCTCTTGATTTCCTCTGGATGCAACATGCCTGCCCAGACTCCTCAAAGCATTTCCCCATTACAATGTGCCATGACATGCCCCCTTCATTTTTTAAAGCCAGTCTGAGTTGGTTTCTATCACATGAAACTCAGAGACTTATGACTTCTATGATACCCAAATTAAATAATTCCTTCAGAGCCATTAAAGGGACAACAATCTAGTTCTCCCAAATACTTTCCACCAAAGGATTATGTGGGTTGTCCAGGGAAGGAGAGTCAGGGTGTTAGAGCACAGCAAGTGCCTCTCCTGAGAATGAAGGAGAGTGATGCGGCCCAGGGCAGGCTGCAAACAACCACTAAATTCTGACTTATGTCTCTAAATTTCCCTAAATAACTCAGCATGATTAGGATTAAAATGTCCCCCAACATTTTTTTTTTTTTTTTTTTAGTTAAGAAATAGTTGTCTTTATTGTACAGCTTTTTTGGATATTTTCTCTGCTTACATTAACCACTAACTGCTCTAATATATAAACAGCCAATTTGCATGTCTTACTTTTACAATTTCAATAACTGCAGCAAATTAGGTGGTATCACATAATCTCACCCACAAATTATCAGACACTCAGGCTTTTGATAGGATTTTTGGAAATGAGGTTGCTTAGACAAGGGTTGGGCACCTAACTTCAGCTAACCAGTCAAAACACTTGTCCAGGTCTTGGGCATGAGTGAGACACTTCAACATTAGCCCGGTTCTCGGGGCTAAGGGTAGTCCATCGCCAGGTGGACCAGAGCGGGAGAAGGACCAGTTTGAAGAGCAAGAGGAAAATGAAGTTCTTAGGGATGAGAGATGGAGAGAAAGCAAGTAGCTTCTTGTTTTGACCTGTTCCCAAGGTCAGAAAGCCTGCTTTTCTTTGAATTCTGTTGGACATCTTGTGTCCTAAAAATAAATCTGCCCTTTCTCCTTTTAAGTTAAATCCAGATGGTTTCTGCCCCATTGTCACCAAAGAATCCTCTATATTCATTCTTGCCAAACTGTGAAATGCTTCTTCTGTCTGCTCTTCCTTTCCCTCTTTCCCCTTTCTCAATCAAATGTGTGATCGCTGACACATGTATATTATGCAGAATATCAAATATAGGTCAATGGGGTCACCATGGTAAAACAAGCAGAAGAAAAGCTCACACTTCTCAATGCTTGTTAGTAAAAGGATACAACAATGCCACCTCCCCCCTGCTGGTGGGGGTCACGGAGGTCAGCCCATGCTTTGGCGTGTGAACTTCTTGTTCCCACCAAATCAGTCAGCTGAAATGGGAATGTTTTATTTAAGCAGACATGTGTCAGCCTCAGTCTGAAACAAAGACTCTGCCAGCATGTACCATCACAAAAGCAGTCTGTGTGAGACATCTTTGCTAAGGCAGTGATTTTTCTCTATTTCCAGGCACCATTTTGGAAAGTTGCTATGGGAGGTCGGTCTGCACTTTAATGACGTCTGAGACACATTCAAGGGCAATGCTTTTGAAAAACAAAGCTCCCGGAAGGTTTCAGGACCGAGGCGGGGGAGGGGGGAAGAGATGGGGACGTGGTGAAATCAAATGACCCATTGAGGCTAAATAACCAGGCTCATAGAGCGTCTTTTTAGAAATACCGTTCTGCCTGGGCCTGAGGCCACCGTTCTTTTGCTTGCTCTCCCAATTAATTATTGTGTTTTGCCACTATCTCCAAAGATAATTGCCTGTCAGTGTATCAGTGTGTAACACCTCGGGGTGAGCGATGCACTGTTACTCTGTCTGTCAGTGCTAATAAACACAGGGGGGGAGGCCCACCTGCTTTCCCATGATCAGTGGCGATCTGGAAGCCGGGATCTGGAGCATTCCATCCTCTTCCTTCGCAAAGGCAAAGACTTAGCCTCCCTCCCTCCATCACCCCCATTGTGTGTGTGTGTTGGGGGGGGGCACGCAGGGCAGGGGACTGAGAGCAGAGACCCACGTGCTCCATGGTAGTAGGGGGCCTGATTCTGTGGATGGGCTTCTTCCAATAGATTTGTGCTTTTTAATTTAATTTTGAGGACTACAGGATAGATAGCAAAAGAGGGACTTTTTTTTTTTTTTGCCACCTATCCTATCACCCTATTGAAAAAAAGGTATAGATCAATAGGCTTTGTAATTCTAGAGTTATTAAAAAATATTTTCAAAATAAATCATGGCTGAAGGGATCTCATGTATTCTTTAAAGCCAAATAGAGGAGTGATGGAATGTTAGGATTGAAGCTATTTAGCATTAAACCTCACTGCATTGAATATTTCGATAGGGGGAAGAAAAAAAATTTTTCAAATTAAACTGAACCCATTCGGTGAATGTCTGAGCATCAGATGGAATCCGTGTCAATTACAGTGATAAGCCGTGGGTCTGGCACCGCGTTCTCGGTCTGCGTCCCAGGTGTGGCCATTTGGTGCTTTGGGGGAAATTGAAACTAATCCACCAAGTGCGACCTGGGATTCTTCTGAGAAATGGATTTCCATCCAATACCTCTGAGTTAATTGGCATTTTATTCTCATTTTAATCCCTGTCATGACATTTTATTTTACTTTATTCTTGTATTTTAGAGGAAAGCACAATTCTGATGTCTTCCCTGCAGCTTTCAGGGAGCTTAGAACAAACTTGGTGGTGTCATATCTCACCCACGGATCACGGCTTCTGTCAGGACTTGGGGAATGAGGTCGCCTGCCAATTGCACTCTCACTGCAGAATGTAGAGGAAATGGAATTGTTAGGGGCACTGACATCTCTTCTCTGAAGCCCAGTTTGCTTCCTGTCTCAGGGTGAGTGGCTTCATTGTCACACAGGACCTTCCCTGCAAGGAGGGGAGGAGTCATCTGAGATGGGAGACGGAGAGTCTGCAATGATAAGGTTATGCAGTTAGCAATTAGGAGGTGGATGCTGGGCAGCAGGATCCCTGATAGGACGTGCCACCATGCTCAGCTCAGAGTGAGCGCTCAGGTTGCCCATTAAGAGCCAGTGTGGTTGGTGAAGGAAGGCCAACAGCTGTTGGTTCCATCTTTTGAGGGAGCCCACCTCAGGGAAATCCCTGAGTTCTTGGCCTTGACTCCCCTGTCTTCACTCCAGATGATTCCTGTTGTCGCCTTCTCAGGAGAGTCCAGCCTGTCCCAGTGCCTTGGACAAGCAATACAACGAGAGCCAGTGGTTTCCACAAGTGCCCCACCCACTCTGGTGTCCATGGAGTGCCTCCTGCTTCATATGGATGTTTGGACATTCAAATAACCAAAGAATGGTTCTCAGGAACCACTGGGTGAAGACTGCTACTTTCATCATTCTTGAAAACTTACATTCTCACAAATACAACTTACTGGTACATTCCACACAGACATCCTTGCTCACTCTTAACCCAACCTCTCAGCTCCTAAAATGTTCTGGTCCTTTTGTAGCATGTGCTTTTCCTGGTTTCATCAATTTGTTGGTATACAAAAGACCTTGGCATGTAACAGTGTTAACTCAGGTGCTTCTGGGCCATAGCATTCCCCTGCTGAGGCAGAACCCGTCATCCCAGATATATTCTCAGGAATCCACAGAAATGTGGATCCCCCAGAAATCCATCCTGTTGCCACTTGAAAGGAACAGCCATGACTACCGAACATGGTCTCTCCCCTCAAGGTCTCACTGGGAATTATATCCACAGCCTGGCATCAAGTCTTCCCTGCTCTCATGCACTGCTCACAGACAACCACCACGATGTCTCAGAGTTACCCCAGCAGGAGAGAAATGCATGCTTCTCCCACACTGCAGGTCAGTTTGCACTTGGGATTAAAATAACACTGCTTGAGCTCCTCAAGCAGCTGCCTCAGCTCCCTCCTGCAGCCCTCACTTCACAGTATTCACGCATGGGCCAGAGTGGGGTCATGCTCTCTTTTCCCATGGCCCCTCATATATGCTCCCACCATCCACATACACACCTCCTCTCCCCCATGCAGCAAGTTCTCTCTGGAGATGGTGCCTGCCCACCGAGTCAGCAGACACAGCAAGACGCTGACTCCTCTTTAGGCCCAGCTGGAATCCTTGCTCTGGGTCTGCCTCACATTTTGCAGTTCTCTTGGCCAGCTGATGATGGAGACTGGCACAAGCCCTCCTATGATCTCATAGTTCTTCCCGGGTGTAGCATTCACTGAGTTCTGAGCAGCATTGCCTAGTGATAGCCCTAAATTCATTGCCTTAAATTGACTCATGAAGTTGTAATTTGCCTTTTTTTTCATATCTTCAAGCTATTTGAAGATATCTGCCCACATCTTAAAGAGTTTTGTACTCTTCCCAGGATGCAGGCCATCCCTCGCAGAGTATGATACTCAGTGGTTATCCAGGACTGAGCCAGGGTCAACATGGGACCCTTGGGTTGGTATGGAATGCAACCTGGAAGCGCCCAGAGACACTTACAAAACCATATTTTATTAGATTTTGATTCAGAAGGTCTGGAAGAGGTGCCTGGAGATGAATATATATATAACTAGTGGCCTGGTGCACAAAATTCTGCATGCACCCTCAGCCCAGCCTGTACCCTCTCCAATCTGGGACCCTGATCCCTGTGGGAATGGGCCTAAACCAGCAGTCAGACATCCCTCTCACAATCCAGGACTGCTGGTTCCTAACCGCTCACCTGCTTGCCTGCCTGATTGCCCCTAACCACTCTGCCTACTGACCTACTTGCCCTCAACTGCCCCCCACTGCTGGCCTGCTCACCCCCAACTGCCACCTTCCACCAACCTGATCACCTCCAACTGACCCCCCCCCCACCAGCCTGATCACCCACAACTGCCCTCCCCTCTTGGCCCCTAACTGCCTCTACCTCGGCCCTGCCACCATGGCTTTGTCCAGAAGAATGTCTGGAAGGTCTCCTGAAAGGTCTCCCAGTCTAATTAGCATATTACCCTTTTATTAGTATAAATGGAGGCCTGGTGGGGGCCAGCTTGTTTGCTCTGAAGGCATGGGCCAGAGAGGGGTCATGCTCTCTTTTCAGGCATTGGTGTCTGAGATAAGGGTGGGGGTTCCCTTGGGGGGGAGTGGGATGGCCTGATCAAGAGGGCTGTGGCAGTTTGCAGGCTGGCCACATCCCCAGTGGGGTGGGGGACCCCATTGGGGATGGTGTCAGCCTGGGCAAGGAGCTGGGGAAGTTTGCAGGCTGGCCATGTCCCCCAGCAGTGATCAGGCAGGCAGACAAGTAGTTAAGGGCAATCAAACAGGCAGGCAGAGTGGATAGGGGCAATCAGGCAGGCAGGCAGACGAGTGGCTAAGAGCCAGAGATTCTGGATTGCAAGAGGGATATCTGACTGCCCTTTCGAGATCAGGCCTAAACTATCAGCCCCTGAAGGGTCCCAGATTGCGAGAGGATGCAGACCTTTACTCCATGGGGCCATGACTAGCTTGGGTAAGGGGCAGAGGGCCATTTTTAGGCTGGCCACACCTACTTCAGGGTGGGGGTCCCTGCTGGGGTGTCTGGCCAGCCTGGATGAGTGGCTGATGGCTATTGGCAGGTTGGTCATGTCCCCTAGCAGGGTCCCATACCCTGATAGTGGCATGGCCAGCCTGAGTGAGGGTCTGAGGGCTGTTTGCAGGCCCCTCCCTCAGCAGCTGGCCCAGACGACTCAAGCCTCTTGCATGCTCAGGCTAGCTCTGTGGCCACTACCTACAGGCTCCTCCTTCAGTGACCAGCCCAGGCAGGTGGGAAGCTTGGCTTTCTCTGTCACTGGGGTCAACCCAAGCCTCCCACCTGCTCCAGCTGGCTCCATGGCTGCCGCCATCTTTGTCTCACTAATTTGCATATTTCCTCTTGATTGGCTGTGGGGTGTCAAGGAGGTGTGGTCAATTTACATATTGGTCTATTATTAGTGTAGACTAGAGGCCAGGTGCATGGAATTCATGCATGGGTGTGGGGGGAGCTCAGCTTGCCCTGCACCCTCTCATAATCTGGGACCCCTCGGGGACTGTCCAACTGACAGTTTAGGCCTGATCCCGCAGGGGCAGTCAGACATCCCTCTTGCAATCTGGGATCACTGGCTCCTAGCCACTCGCCTGCCTGCCTGATCACCCTTAACTGCTCACCTGCCTTCCTGATTGCTCCTAACTGCCTCTGCCTGCCTACCTAATCACCCCTAACCACTGCCCTGCCTACCTGATCGCCTCTAACCACTCACCCGTCTGCCTGATTGCCTCTAACTGTTGGCCTGCCAGCCTCATCACCTCTAACCACCTCTGCCTCAGCCCCTGCTGCCATTTCATCTGAAAGGTTGTCTGGAAGGACGTCAGAATGACATCCGGAAGGTCGTTTGGCTGTCCAGTCTAATTAGCATATTATGCTTTAATTATTATAGACAGGTATCATAGTTCTAATAAACACCATCATTTAAAATCACCAGCTGGAACTCAGCTACTGCTTCTAGCTCTCATGATTGTTCATCAAGTCTAGGATGTGTGGACTGTTTAGTTGGAGTGGAGTGAGGATGGACTCTCTTCCCAGCTATGTCCCTGTAGAAATCCCTGAGTAACTAACTCCTCCTCCATGGATCCCTTTTCAACATCCCCATATAGCATATATCATGTACCACATCTGACATACGGGTGTGAGGTTCTCCTTGGTGAGGTCAGTGAATCCCCTGTTTCCTGACCTTGAGAGATGTCAGCTTTGCCTTTTCAAGGACTATCATTCTGAATGTCAAACTATCCATTGTCAGGTCTGGCTTTGGTTTCAGGTTGTGTGACTCCAGAAACTCAGGTACAGAAACTGGGATAAAGGAGAGGATGCTACCACCCACTGCACCGATTTTTCTCTTCAAAATGTAATTCCCCATCTCACTTCGTCATCTTTTCCTGAGTTTCCTGGGAGCTGACTAATTTCAATAGTCCAACCAAGGGACTTTAAAATTAATAAATGTACTGAGGTTCTTTCTACTATTCCCCTTCCACCCCCTGAGAGCATCCCAGGAGTTTTCAAAATTATATAATGAAAGGTCCTCTGAAAGATGATGGGAAGTTCCCAGAGAGATCTGTGGCACAGTCACAAATGAAAACTATTATGGATGTATCTTGGGTTTGACTTAAAATTGTATGCTAGCTTTGTATTTATTCTTTGATATAATTGTTCTTTTATGATTAACAACATATTTTCAATTATAAAACAATGAGGAAATCTGATGTTCTAATAAGATGCGCCGTCGTGCTGTATACTCCCTGACAGACTTTGTATAACATCAGGTAACCTCTTTCCCACTGTGAGAAGCCTGGCCCTAAACTAACAGAGCTGCAAGATCTCCAGGAGACAGACTGAGCACAGAGTTGGGGAGATGTGCCTCTCCAGCCCCACCCAGACTCTGGGCCCCTGAGGGCTTGAGTACAAGGATGGTGATACTCCATGGAGCAGAGAAGGAACATCAGTGGGAGCTGTGATACCTGGATGCTGGGCCTATCGGGGAGAAAGAAATGGTACCCAAGGACTGGTTAAGGCCCCCTGGCCAGTGTCCTTGAACATGGCATGCTGAATAAAGACATTAAATAATGATAACAGAAACTCCACTTTTCTTAATACACCTTCTTTCATTTACAGTCATTTCATTCTCCAACGAGTCTACAAGATAGACTTAGTAACCCCATTTTATAATTTAGGAAGCTGAGGCTCAGAGAGATAAACAAACTTGCCTAAAGCTCCATAACTAAGTAATGACTGAGCCAGCCAGCACTGGCCAACTCCAGTCTTGAATTCCCCTACCTCCCTTCTCATTGCTATGACAGCCAGAGGAGAAGAGAGAGAATGAAGCACCAGTGGAGCAGACAGAGCTGGGTTTATCACTCTTCAGAAATGTCCAGCTTGGAAGGGTTCCTTCAGAGACTGAGGTCATTCCAAGAGATGCCAATACACATTCCTCTTTGCAGCCTGGCTCCCCACTCAAGCGTGAAGACCTCATTCCCAGGAACTATGCAGGACAGAGGCTTCGAGCAACCCTATCCTGGCCCCCCTCCGCCCTGCCTCCCCACCTGGAGCCATTTTTCATTCCTTACTCCTTGGCTAGGCGGCCTGCTCACCTCTATTTCCCATCATCTTCTGAGAGGACAGACAGTCAATAGCTATCTGGAGACCAATGCTGGCATTTAAATCAGAACAATGGGATTGGAGGCCAAGGGCTCTGTGTTGACAAGACAAAGACCACATTGAGGCCTGCAGGCGGCCAACAGAAAGGAGTTATGACTGTGTCCAGCCTAATGGCAGCCAAGCACAAAAAGGTTATTTACACGAACTAAGTTTTAAAAATCCTATAGTGTATAATTTGGACTTTGTTGGAGTTGTTTTGTCTATTTCTGTGGATGCTGGCCCACTCCCGACCTTGGCAGAGCCAAGAGTGCCTCCATAGCTTCCTTGCAGATGTCCCAAAGTACCATCCCACTTCTGGATTTTATACTTATTAGCAGACACAACTGGAAATTCTTGAGCGGTTGCAAAATGGGTCATTTGGAACCAAAATCTGGTCTTTGAGTATGTGCATATCGTGGATTACTGGAGGCCCCTTGGCCAGAGGAGATGTGAATGTTATCATTATGTCTTCAGCATTGAAAAGGCCCAGCTAGAGACAGGTGGCATGCTCTTACATCACTGCAGCTGGAGCAGGCAATGTCTAGTTCTTCTCACTTGAGAAACCATGGCCCTAAGATGGGGTCACAAAGCCATGTGGCAAACCTTCATGGGCACATTCATAAAGCCTGGCATTGAAGCCTTCTTTCGCTGCCCCTGCAGACACTGTGATTGACTTAGCTATGGCACTGAGTCATTTTTAGGTCCCAAAGACCATTGCAGATCTTGAAATTTAGCTTTTGTTTGATGCCTTTTAAGTGTGTGTACTTGGCAACCTCAGTCATTCATTCAACAAGCATATAATGAGCACCTACCACTCCTATATTTACCGGCATTCTCTTAACAACAATAATAACTGACTCAGGGGATTCACTGTGCAACAGGCACTACTATAAGAACTTTAGCCACAAAAGCTTACCACAGCCCTAGGAGTAGATGATCTAGTGATAACATGTAAGAAAAAAGTCTGAAAATCAATGAAAACCAGATGCTAAGTTCCCTGGTTTCTCAAAGATTGCCTCATTGACTTCCTTCAAAAGTTAACTAGAAAATGTCCATCTATAAATACAACCTGATCATCCAGGAGACATCCCCAGTCTCTTCCACTTTGAAGTTCCCCCCACACACATCCTCCCCATCCTCAGGAACCAAACATCCTCCTAAGGGGAAGAATCATTCTCTTGCTTACAAGATTGCCAAGTGTGAGGAGAACTGGGCTACCATATAGGGTGGAACTGCTCTTATAAATATGAGCCACCCCCAAAGGACCCACCTGAATATTCTGGGCAGACCCTCTGGTTCCCAGTGAACTGGCAGCACCTCTCTTCACCATTTGCATCTTCCCTCAGTTCTGCGTGCATGGCGGCTGCCCAGCTGGTGCCAGTGCTGATTCACGCATCTGAGCATGCATGAGTGAGTAAATGGATAGATGGATGGATAGATGGATGGATAAATTTTTTAAATTTTAGAGACCTTGAAAAATTCCTGCCCATAAGAATCCCCTTGTGTACTCTAAAATGACACCTTTCCAATATTTTGTAAAATTCAATTTTTCTCTTTAATTTTATTATTTTAGCTAGCATGGTCCTTTATGGTAGCCACCAGCCACACATGGATATTTAAATTTAAATCTAAATTAATTAACATAAATAAAACTAAGGCCCAGCTGGCCTGGTTCAGTGATTGAGTGTCGACCTATGAACCAGGAGATCACAGTTCTATTCCTGGTCAGGGTAGCTGCCTGGGTTCCAGGCTCGAATCCCAGTGTGGGGTGTGCAGGAGGCAGCCAATCAATAATTTTCTTTCATCATTGATGTTTCTACTCTCTATCCCTCTTCCCCCCTCTCTGAAATCAATAAAACTATATTAATAATAAATACAACTAAGAATTCAGTTCCTCACTGCACACTCTGTATGGAAAGTGCTCAACAGCCACACGTGGATAGTGATTACCAGAGGGGACAGCACAGGCACAGAACATTTCCTTCACCACAGAAAGTTCTACTGCTCCAGGGAGCCACTTCTAAATTGCTTTTGGGTCACAGATCAGTGGCAAGTCTGATCTTTTCCCCAGGAAAAAAGTATAAGTACATTGACTGTACCCATACTCAGACCTTCAGTGACCCCAGTTTAAGAATATCTGCTCGAAGTTTAAGCCTTTTTTAGAATTAAAATAATCCCTTGGAGAAACAATGCGTGATGTGGTTGTCTATAACTGAGTGTGTGTGCTTGTATCAGATGCTCTCTGGAGCTCGACCTATCTGGTTTGGACCAAGAAAAAGAACTGAGAGTCCTAAGACCTCAGAGGCTGGGAGGCAGAGAGAGAAGAGAACAGAGGAGAAAGAGGGGTCATGTTTGCCCTGAAGACACTTGTATGTCATGTAATGGTTTGGGATCAGTTCTTCCTACACCACACAGTTCCTAACAAGCAAGATGCTGATGACAGTCTAGCATGATGTAATCACATGATATATGCTTACTAGTGGCCCAGTGCATGAAAATTCGTGCACTGGGGGTGGGTGGGGGGTGTCCCTCAGCCCAGCCTGACCCCTCTCACAGTCTGGGAACCCTCCCAGAATGTCCTACTGACATGGGGAGCAACCCTAAGCCGCAGTCTGGTCTCTCACCGCGGGAGGCGACCGGTGGATCAGGCATATAGATACTTTCTGGAGGCAGCACAGACTTCTTCCTTATTTCTTTCCTCTGTGGTTGGAGAACAGGGGACTAAAAGGTGGGGACAGAACTGTGACCAGGCCAGGGGCTTTTGTAGAGAGCAGAAAGAGGAAGAGGGCTGGGGATAGTCTAGACACGTTTCCTTTGATTGTCCTCCCTTCCTCCGGGCCTCTCCCTCCATTTTTTCCTTCTTGTGGTGGATAGTCAGGCCTCAGTGACAGGAGCCCAGTGACGGTGGTGTTCAGCCCCCTCGCTTCCCAGCTGAGTGTGCAGCTGCCTCGCATTCCAAGCAGGGCTGTTTTCAAGTGGCTGAAGCGCTGGGAATCCACAGCTCCTGGCCTCTCCCCTCTCGGTTTCCTCCTTGGGTCGGTTGCGAATTTCATCGAGACACTGAAGCAGCTTTGCCCTGGTAGTTTTGCACTGGTCTCTGACAGGGCCCCGCCGGGCACTCTTCCTTGAGGTCTCTAGGCCCATGGCCTGCACTCAGGGAGGTCACCCAGAGTCCATTCCCCTGGGCAGGTGGGGCAAGGGAGCCAGCTTGGAGAGCTGGAGGATGATGGCAGAGTAAGACTTGGTATGAACTGGCACCTGCTTAGCCAGACTTCCTAAGCTCCTCACCGGACCCAGGCTGGGCCTCACCCCCATCGCTGCCACTGCTTGCCATCTGTGCAGTGCTGCCCACTCCCTTCTCTGCTACCAGGGGCTTCCCTCTGCAGGCGACAGGCATGGGGTACAATGGCTTGGCTGACTTGGGCCTCTGTCTGCGGGGTAATCTCTGGTTGACTGCACTCCTGCCACAGAGTTGCCACTGGTGGTCTGGGCCTCTCTCTTTCTTTGCTGGGGGATGGGGCCTTCTGCCCCCTGTGAGGGGCCTTCTGCCTACCTGATCACCCCTAACTGCTTGATGGGGGCCGGGCCAAACCTTCTAGGGATCATCTGCCTACCTGATTGCCCCTAATCACTTGCCTGCCTACTTGATCACCCCTAACTGCTGGTCTGCTTACCTAATCACCCCTAACCACTCTGCCTGCCTGCCTGATCACCCCTAACCACTTGCTTGGGGGCAGGGCCAGCCCAGTGAGGGGCCATCTGCCTACCTGGTCACCCCTCACTGCTGGCCTGCTTACCTGATCTCCCCAAACCACTTGCCTGCCTAACTGATCAACCCTAACTGCTGGTCTGTCTACCTGATCACCACTAACCACTCTGTCTGCTTGCTTGATCACCCCTAACCACTTGCTTGGGGATGGAGCCAGCACAGTGAGGGCTGTGACGATTCTGGTATCTGGTCATTTTGGTCATTATGCTTATGGTGGCTGGCCTTTTATTATATAGGATAACTAGAGGCCTGGTGCACAAAATTTGTGCAAGAGTACAGTCCCTAGGCCTGGCCTGTGATCAGGGCCATTTTCACTGGCTTCCCACAGCCAGCCCTGGCCCCCGCCACCACCCACCCCCGGTTCCCCATTTGCCATCACGTTATCAGTTCCTGATGGCCAGGGGAAGGGACTGAGAGGTCAGCTGTTCCCGCTCACTCGCTAGCCCTGCCTCCTCCACAGGTCGCCTTCTATGTGTGGGGCAACTGGTGGGGTGGGGGCCTTAGCCTGACACCACTCATGTCCCCCACCACCCACCCCTCGTTCACTATTTGCCATTAGGTGATCAGAGCCTGCTGGCTAGGAAAAGGGAACCAGGAGGTGGTCAGTGCACCTCATAGTGACTGGTCTAGTGGTCATTCTGGTCATTCCACCTTACGGTCAATTTGCATATTACCCTTTTATTATATAGAAATACTAGAGTCCTGGTGCATGGAATTCTTGCACGGGGGGGCGGGGGGGAGGGGAGCAGGAGGGGTACCTCAGCCTGGCCTGCACCCTCTTGCAATTTGGGAATCCTGGGGGGATGTCTGACTGCTGGTTTAGGCCCCATCCTGCAGGGATCCTGTAGGGATGGGGCTTAAACCGGCAATCAGACATCCTTCTCACAATCCAGGACCCCGGCTCTTAACCATTCACCTGCTTACCTGCCTGATTGTCCCTAACCACTATGCTTGCCTGCCTGATTGTCCCTAACCACTCTGCATGTCTGCCTAATACCCCTAACTGCTCACCTGCCTGCCTGATCACCCCTAACTGCTCACCTGCCAGCCTGATCGCCCCTAACCACTTGCCTGCCCACCTGACCTCCCCAACCCACAACCACCTCTGCCTCAGCCCCCCTAGAGCGGTTTCATCTGGAATGACGTCTTTAATTATTATAGATATAGATTATAATTGTTTCATATTTAATTATCCCAACAAACCTGTGGGACAGGCACTATTGTTATTCCCATTTTATAGATGATGAAACTGAGGAGAGTAACTTGCCTAGGGATGGAGGTGAATTCAACTCGGGTCTTTTTGACCCTAAGGCCAGTGTGTGCTTCATGGTGTCAGGTTTCTACAGCTCTGGGCACACACAGGCCCAGGTCAAGTAGCCTATGTTCCAGGACAGCTGGGCAACTCTAGGCAGGGATGTTTAAAGGGATCCAAGCATGGGCTGAGCACTGGGCTAGGCAAGCCATTTAAGGAGCTATCTGATCTGGCCTGCACAAGTCCTGTGGACTGTCTGTCTGTGCCCTCAGCCTAGATGGAAGACTTCACACGGCTGCCTGTCAGGTGATGGGGCACTGGCAGGGCACACCTGGATGTCCAGCACTGCCTTCCTGAGCCAGCCACATAGCTTCTCTTCCCTCCAAGGTCCCATTAACAGGCAGGCCTCTGGACACACTGTAGTCAGAATGGAAATGATCAGTTGGGAACACAGGCTTGCCTTCTCATACTTGCTCAAGCCCAGAATCCTCTGGGCAGGGCTAATCTCCTTGCATTACTGGGGCAGTTTTGCCACACACTGTCTCTTTGAAGCCGCACAGCCTGAGTGGAGTGGGACTCTTGCCCCACGTCAGATGAGGACATCCTTCCTGAGGCTTAGTTCCCCTGATATGTCAGGGCAGGGAGTGGGACAGGACCAGGACACATGCTGTCCTGCCATGAGCTATACGGTTTCCATGGTCCATCTGAGGTTTATGAGGGATCTGGAGGCCAAGGAGTATGGAAATAGAGGAGGGCAGTGCTCAAGGCAGACATACTAGAGATGCCAGATCTGTAGTCTCCCCATGGCTCCTCCAGCTCTCCCAAGGGGCCCCTCAGACTCTCTCTGGGGGCCCCTCTCTGTTTCTGTCTCTCTCTCTTTCTCTCTCTCTCTCTCTCTCTCTCTCTCTCTCTCTCTCTCTCTCACACACACACACACACACACACACACTACCACTCCCATAGTGTCATTCCAGGGCCTCCTGCCCCTTCTCTAGTTACCTAGCACACAGCAGGACCCCGAATTGCAGCCCTGTGTGACCCCCTACTCACGCTTCCTGCAACCTCCCCCAGGGCCCAGCTTCCTTACACACCCTGGGACCAAAGCCCTGACTGTGCCCTGGCTGGCTCTGGGAAGAAAGCCTACCCTGAAGCTTTTGGACTCACAGGGCAGTGAGGGCTGCCATGTGGCCTGGAAGAGAAGGCCGAGGCCTGAGAAGCAAATGCACCAGCCTGCCCCTTCCCTGCCTGGCAGCGCCTCTGGATTCTGTGCAGCAGGGTAGGAGGTGGATCGCTCTAACTCCTGCCAGGAAAGGGAGCTTGCACCACTCAGCAAGGCCTGCTCTCTCCTGAGGGTGGGATGCTGAGAGGTAGCAGTCTAGATTGAGTGCCACGACTTCTGGCAAGTTGCTTAGTTTCTCTACACCTGTTTTTCACCCAATGAGGATAATGATGCTGCTCTTGTTCACTGGGTAGGGGAGGCGTGAAGGTCAAAGGAGGTCATCGATGAGAAGGTACTCCAAACAGCACTCATTATAAGTAGGAAGCATGCTGTTTCTCAAAGAAGCACATTGAAACATGCCCAAGCTCTCAGGCAGATACACACGCAAGCACAATTTTGCTTTCAGTTCTTGTAGGGAGTCCTTAAATACCCAGTTGTATTCCCAGGATAACTGCGGACCCAGAGAAATCCCAGGCCTGGCTTCCCTCCATGGAAGAATCTGAAATGCATTGTTGGAAGAGCAGAAATGCATTCGCACAGAGGGTGAGGACCATCTCAGAGCCAGTTGTCCCCAGGCTGGAAGGAGACCATCTCATGGTCTCAGAGGGATCATTTGAGAGCAGGTAAGAACCTGGAAGCTGCTCTCCTGCCCATTTCAAAGGCAGGAACAGGAAGACCTGGAAGAAATCAATGGGTTGCCTAAGGATAGATAAACAGAAAGTTAGTGCAAGTTCCTGCTGCACCCGCAAGACCCACCCAGCACCTCACCCCTTACACTTGACCTGGAAGAAGTGCACACGCACATGCACAACCCCCATCTGGGTCCATATGAAATAGGCTCTAGAAGCACAGTGTGAACACGGGGCCCTGTTCATGGTGTGTGTTTGAACATGGAGCATTGCCATTCAGAATGCTGCTCCAGAGTCACCTGTGCTGAGCTGGGATCCTGCTGTCATGCACCAGCTGGGCTGCCTTGAGCAACTTCCTCATGGTACAGTGAGCCTAGTAACAGTACTGCTCATTGTGGGCATGAAATGAGATGCTTGCACAAACAGGGAAGGGGCAGGCAGGTGCCTGGGTGGTAGCTCAAGCTATTGTACTGTTCCCGTAGGAGAAAGAGAATGGAGGACTCACGCCATGCACACCCCTACACCTGCTGCGGGGATAAAGCAGGGCCTGGGCCGCAAGGAGAGTGCTGGGCTAAGTGCTTCTAGTACTTGTCTCATTTCATTCAACAATAATTCCGTGGGGTTGTTCTAGTTATTCTCATGATAGGCCAGAGAAGTTAAGCAACTTGCCCAAGGTCACACAGCCAATAAGAGGCAGCACAGAGAATTGAACCCAGGTCTGTCTATTTCTAAAGTGCAAAGACCTCCTTCTACTCCCTACTGCATCTCCAAGAACTTTCACCTTGTCTCCTTGCAGGGAGATGGCTCATGGAACAGTTCTCTGGGTAACAGACCTGCCCTCTCCAACTGAGCAAGACTGACTCGGTGCTGGGCTGAGTTTCTTGGCCTGGGGGCCTGGCACAGTGGTTGCCTCAGCTGAGCCTAGTGCCACTGTCACCTAGATGAGGCCCACCTCTTGGGTGGCCTGAATCTAGGACCATGTGGATAGTGATGAGCTGCCTGCCTGGATCCCTGGAGACTGTCTCAGTGTTGTCTTGTGGTCTGAGTTTAGGGGCTCCGGCTTGCAGTCCCTCAACCAGTCCCAGACTGCGCTGATCCAGCTGCTCACAGGGGCACTCCCGTTGGGTGCCTGTCAGCACTCTTTCATTATTTTCTAAGGCCAGCTACCTCTTAATCCAGAGAAACAAGTTTTTGTCATGGGGACGGGGGTGCTGCATAATTTCATTTGTCCACAGTCCTGAGGCCAGAGAAAAATCTTGGCCAGTAGTGGTGACAGGTATGGGAGGCAGCAAGAGCTTTAACATCAGACCGACTGGAGCTTAACTCCTGGCGTTGCTACTTTCAGCTGAATAACCTGGGAAAGTCAGGGTGCTCTTCTGGGCTTCAGTCTCACCACCTGTAAAATGAGAGTGATGGGACCTGCCTCACACATCCTCCTGAGAGGCCATGAGACTGCACAGGGGTGCCCAGGACAGGGCTGGCCACATAGTAGGTGCTCAGAAACTTCAGGTCCCTGCCCTCCTGCCTGCTGGGGGCAGTAAGACCAGCCTGGGCAGCCAGCCTTGTTGGAAGGATACAGAGTGGTCCATTTCCATGGCTCCCTCCTGACCTTCATCTTGCTCTCTACCCCCAAATGAGCTCCCCCCCAAATCCATAAGAGCCATTCCATGGAGATTCAGAACTGGAGAATGCCTGTGTAATCTCAGTCAATGATCTAACTCTCGATATATTTTCCCATCCTTTTCATTTATTTATTTTTTAGATTTTAATTTCATTGGAACTGGCTTTCATACTAAAAATACCAGCCCGTGAGAGAAAAGCTTGTGCATTAAGATTTTGCCGTATTCAGCCTTCCACAATGCAGTGAGTGCCTGAATAATGAAAATGAAAAGCCAGAGGCTTCGTGCAGTGCTCCAGGCTGCCGGGGCTCTGTCTGCTGCAGGAAAGGGTCTTTGTGAAGAAATTGATCATTTTCTCCCAGAGCGATTGTACTGGATGGGGAAGGGCTGCAGGAAGGCACGGGCAGCTCCCTTCCCGTCTCTGAATAGGAGGTAACTTTATTCCAGATGAAATCTTGCTGTGGTGCCATAAATCATGACCCCTGATACACCCCGTGCATCTGTAACAGGAAGAACCAAGGCTCTTGCCCACCCCGGAGGTCGCAGCGTGCAGGGAGGCCATAAATCCTCATTTGCCTTCCTCTGCTCTCAGAGGCTAGTGCGGGGCACCTGGCCAGGAGAAAGCAGGGCTTTCAAGGCTCCTGCTACCTTCTGGAACTGAAGGACGGTGCCTGGTTTGAAGGCAGCAAAGGTAATGAGGCGATTTCCTGCGCTGTGGCCATTCTCCCAGGATGGTCAGCCAGCGCAGGATGCAGAAAAGGGAAACGGATCTGGCTCTGCTCTCTCCTAGATGGCAGATAACCTGTTTAGGGGGAGGTTTCCCTACAATTCAATGGGTCTGAACCCTGATGTCCCTGGAGATTATTGTTGCTCCTTAGGAGCAGTGTGTGTGTGAGTGTGTGTATGTGTGAGTGTGTGATGTGCGTATGTGTGTGAGAGTGTGTGTGTATGTATGTGTGATGTGTGTGTGTATGTATGTGTGATGTGTGTGTGACTGTATGTGTGTGATGTGTGTATGTGTATGAGTGTGTATATGTATTGTGAGTGTGTATGTGTGTGTATGCGTGATGTGTGTGAGTGTGTGTTTGAGTGTGTGAGTGTGTGAATGTGATGTGTGTATGTGTGTGAGTGTGTATGTATGTGTAATGTGTTTGATGTGTGTGAGTGTGTTTGAGTGTGTGACTGTGTATATGTGTGTGATGTGTGCATGTGTGTGAGTGTGTGTATATGTATGTGTGATGTGTGTATGTGTGTATATGTATGTGCGATGTGTGTATGTGTGTATATGTATGTGTGATGTATGTGATGTGTGTATGTGTATATATGTGATGTGTGTATGTGTGTGTATGTGTGATGTGTGTGTGAGTGTGTGTGAGTGTGTGTGATGTGTGTGTAGATGTGTGTGATGTGTGTATGTGTGTATGTGTGTAATGTGAGTATGTGTGTATATGTATGTGTGATGTTTGTGTATGTGTGTATGTGTATGTATGTGTATGTGTGCGTGATGTGTGTGTATGTGTGTGATGTGTGTGTGTGTGTGTGTTTAGGAAAATGGGGAGGAAGGGTGCCTTAGAGCAGAGCCTGCTTGGAGCACCAGGACCTCCCTAGACTATCCTACTGTCCCCAAACTCTTCACTCAATTTCAGTTTAGTGTTGTTTTAAATTGGATGCCTTGGGCTTTGCGAAAGGTAAGGCAGGGAAATTATAAGGTCCCTCTGTCTGTTGAGGAAGGGACTCTGTCCTGAAGTGAGTCCAGACCCTGTGGGTAAAGGAGGGGTTCCCCTAAAGGGTGCTGGAGAGTCACCCTGTGGGCAAGGGAGGACACCAGGGTGCAGGCGAATAGGAGACAAGATTCGGGCACCCACAAATGCACAGTGGCAGACAGCAAGCTGCTCTACCGCTGTGCTGTTTGCTCTTGATGGGAAGTGTCATATTTACACTGGAGCTCCCATTTTTTTTTATTTGACAACTCCTTTCAGGTGTCCATCATCCTCCTTACTGTCTTTTCAGGACTAAGGGGTGGAGGGGTGGCAGGAAACTTGGCTCCCCTCTTGCTCCTCTACTGAGGCCATGATAGTAGCAGGATCACACAGAGAAAGACAGAAGTTCTAGTGCTGTTGGTAGTGACTCCCACAGGCATGGAGTGAACAGTCTCCCTACAGATGCCTTGAGAGCAGATCCCAGGGGGTGCCCTTCCTCAAATGTACCAGAGGAGGGTGGTCCTCCAAGGGACAAGTGTCTTGAACTTACGCTTCCGAAGGGTTTTCAGTGCACAGCAATGTCAATAGCATTTATTTCAAGGGTAGAGACAAATCTTTGGATATTTTCAATAAAAAGATTTGTTCTTTCTTTTGATTGGATCAAAATAGATTGGGTCTCTATGCTGCGTATTAATTCATTAATTCATTGTTCATTCATTCATCCAACAAAGATGTACTGAGCACATATTATGAGATATAGTGGACGCCAGAAATTCTAGCCCAAAGTCAAAGCTTTTGCTCCTTCTCTAGTTTTTCTTAGAATTACATAATTTAATCAAATATTAGCCAATTCAAAAACTGCTAGCCACTTGTGATGGTGACTTTTATGTGTCAACTTGATTGAGCTTAAGGAATGCCCAGAGAGCTGGTAACACACTCCTTCTGGGTGTGTCTGTGAGGGTGTATCTGGTAGAGATTAGCCTTAGAATCAGGAGACTGAGTAAGCAAGATCACACTCACTAGTGGGGTGGACATCATCCACCAATTGAGGGTCTGAATGAAAGAGGAAGGTGGAGGAAGTGTAAATTCAGTCAGCTGCGTGAGCTGGGCTGTCCATCTTCTCCTGCCCTTGGACATCAGAGCTCCTGGTTCTTGGGCCTCTGAACGCAGACTGGGACTTACATCACTGTCTCCCCTGGTCCTCGGGCCTTTGGATTTGGACTAAAACTATACCACCGGCTTTCCTGGGCCTCCAGGAAGTATACATGTGATCCCTCATAACCAACCTCTCTCTCTCTCTCTCTCTCTCTCTCTCTCTCTCTCTCTCTCTCTCTCTCCATTTATATGTAAAACATATACATTATTTATTCATTTATTTATATCTGGAGAACCCTGACTAACACACCATCCATTCATGCTTACACACCCACTCCATTTCTAAGCCACTTAGAAAGTTAGTCATGGATTCTGTCCTGCAGTCATTTCTATGCTCCAGACAAACCCAGAACTTTTACCACTCTTCTCAAACTGTGTTCTCTAATCTGCTCATTTTTTGCTTAAACAACCAGAGTAATCCACTACATTCCAGTGGATGTGGTTTCTAGGCCCCTGCACCCTCTCCCCCATCATCATGACTTCCTTTGCAATATGCTTTTTCATTGAATTGCTCCAAACTCCAGGCCACAGGCTTCTGGGAGCCTTATCTCAAAGGTTCTCTGAATCATTTGGTACTGTGCTCCTTAGGGTAGATTCAGCGGCATACAATGGAAAATCCCAAGCAAGATTAAAACAAGACCAGCATTTCTTATTCTCTCGCATAAACTAGAAACTCCATGGTTATGGCAAGGGCTGAAATGTCTACATTTCTTCTCTGCAGTCTTCAGAAAGCAGCTCTATCTTTATGGTCAAGGATAGCTGCTGAAATTCCAGCCATCAGATCTGACTATGTTCAAGACAGCAGGAAAGAGAGAACGGCAGACATATATCTCTCTTTCAAGGTCCACACAGGGCTCTATTGGCCAGAACTTACTATGTGCCCATACCCTAGCTGCAAGAGAGGCAGTATATAAGGTCTTTTAACTGGCTATAAAATGCTCAGCCAAAACTTCAGATTCGATTAACTAAGGAAAGGCAGGGGATGAATATTTGGTAATTAACTCAGAATATTTTCCATTACCCCCAAGCTTTTAACGGAGTAGTGCCATTTTCATAGGTTGGTAGCAGGGATGGAGGCAGAAACATTTTTTTTACATTATGAACAGCCTTCCCCTCAAAGGTTGGGAACCATGATCTCTGGTTAGAATATTTCTCTTAAAAGATGTGTAGAGCAGAAAGAATGACCCTGAGGAGGTCTGGAAAGTAGAAACTATTGTTCCATTTATCCAACATCTTTATCTTCTTCTGAGAAATACACCTTCCCTAGTCCAAGCAGGGGCTGGGATGCAGCACTCTGTTCTCAGAGGCCCTGCTACCTGGCCACAGGTGATCAGGCTGGGCTGGGCTCCTGGTTTCTCCTGATTCAATCAAGATCCAGCCTCTCTAACCATTTTCCCCTCCTTCTAGAAGGCGGCAGCAATCCCTGGGGGATGTGTCCCTCTGGGAGGGTTGAATTCTCTAGCTTAGCTCTCATCAGCAATAAAACTGATATCATGGTCTCTGACTGTTTGGAAGAGAGGAGAGTTATTTCTAGGCCCCCACAACCTCAATACAGTTAAGTGGCAAAGGCTAGTGACAGAGAAATCCATGTGACTTTTACAATAAGCTTAAAGGAACAAGAACAGGACAATCCAAACAAGTGTTGGCTACCCATCTATGGGACACTGTGAACCACACTCTGAGCTGAGGATATGCATGTGGGGAAGATGGTTACAACAGCAATTACAGCCCTGGGTGGAGAATTATGGGAGCCCAAGGCAGGAAAGATAAGGAGATATGGCCCAGGCAAAGCATGTGTGGGTGAGAGGAAAGAGGGTGGGGAGAATTCCAGGCAGAGGCAGAGGCCTGTGAGAACACCCAAGGGTAAGAAGGGTATGGTAAGTTCAAAGACTTCAGGGCAGCTTCCTAAGGTGCACCTGAGGAATGTGGGGAGTTTGGAGGCTGCAGTGGTGTTGAGGCTGTAGCAGATGTTGGTCTGGAAAGTAGATTTTATTCTGGAGCCAGAGGGATGCCACTGAAGTTCTAAGCTGGGGAGGGAATGGCAGGTTTAGATTTTAGAAGGGTCATTCTTACTGTGCTGGGCACACCGAAGTGAGGGGGTAAGATAAGGCAGGAAGATGAGAAATGATTGTGGATCAGGCTTAGGTGGTGGTTGAGGAGCATGAGGCGGACAGACAGGAGCAGTATTAGGACCCAGGAACTGTAAGTCTTGGGGGTGGGTTGAAGCTGGTCAGAGGGAGGAAGCAGTCCAGGGGACTCCTAGAGGTTGGACAGGTACCCATCACCCTGAGCCTTTGTTTGGAGCTCCGTAAAATAAGTATGCTGGTATTCCAGGGGCCTTCGTGTTACTTCCTAATGCAGCAAAGTCCTTAGAGTTGTGAAGGAAGAGCCCAGGTCAGCTGGGGGAGTTGGAAAAAATGTTGGGAATAGGTAAGACATGAGCAGCATGCAGATGGATAGATGGGAGGAGGAAGGGGAGGAAGGGTAGAGATCATAGCGCATGTGAAGGTGTGGTACTGGGAAGGAGCAGGGCAGATTTCAAGACCAGTCATGAAGCTCATCACACGGGACACTGAGGGTCTGTGCTGGGGACAGTCCAAGTTGACCTGGATGCTAATCTCTTCATGTGACTGGTAAGTAATCAGAGTTGTTGAAAAGTAATCAGAGTTGTTAGATATACTTGACATGTCAGTGTCTGGAACAGTGCCCACGACTGGCCAGTCTTCCCCACCCACTCTAGGTGAACTCAACACTTCCTCCTGTGTGACCATAATAACCTGAGAAAGTGCCCACTTAGCATTCATAAGGTTGTTTTATGATTGTTGAAATACAGGTCTGTGTTGTTGTAAAGAACGTTAATTGTCTGAGTACAAAGTGTGTTATGATAATGTCAACTATAATAATAATATAGCTGCCACTTACTGAGCACTTATTAAGTGTCAGACACTGATCTAAGTCTTAGTCTTGGGACTTTATATAAAAGTTGTGCGGGGCTAGGGCAGGCACTACTATTTTTCTATTTCAAAGGTGAGAAAACCAAGGCCCAGGGAAGTTACATGAACATTTGCCAAGGGTGACACATTGAGGAAAGCAGATCTATGTCAGTTGTGTTCACCTGTGTCCTCAATGCTTAGTACACACTTGGGACACAGTGGGTTGCCAATGTCTGTTGGGTGAAAAGACTCTCGGACAAATGCAGCCTGTTGCTTCCAGGCACATGTTTCAGGGCTGGCCTGTGGGTGGCTGTAAATGTTTGTATCTTGGCTCAACCTTTACTCAAAAATGGCTTCTGTCCTAGACATGTCCCAGACAAAAAGCTTGCTGTGAGTTTTAAACAAACAAACAAAACCCTGTGGCTACTGAAGTAGTCCAAAACCCTGTGGCTGCTGAAGGGGGACAACACCTGTTTTCTGGGGTAGAGTGGTGAGCAAACCTTTTTTAAAATGCTCACCTGAGGATATGTGTGGTTTTTTAAAATTGATTTTAGAGAAAGAGGAAGGGAGGTAAGGAGGGAGAAGGGAGAGAGAGAGAGAGAGAGAGAGAGAGAGAGAGAGAGAGAGAGATCTATTATTTGCCTCCTGTAGGTGCCCCAACTGGGGATAGATCCTGCACCCCAGTTATATGCCCTGACTGGGAACTGAACCCACAACACTTTGGTGTATGGGATGATGGTCCAACCAACTAAGTCACCTGGCCAGGGCAAACAAACAATTTTTAAAGGAATGGTAAGCATAAGTGGCCAGTCATTTGGCCCAAGAAGACCCAGCCAGCCAACCAGACATATGCTTTATGTAACTAAGAATCTAGACTTTTCCAAAATTTACATTGAAAATACAAGCTTTGAAAATTGGGATGAACCTCATTCAAATCCAGTGTTTCTAAAACAAATGTTGAAATTTGTTGGGAGATTGTACAGAAAAGTAAGATTACATCCTGAGAGAACCTCAAAAACATTATGCTGAGTAAAATATGTCAGGTGCACAAGATCACATATTTATATGAAACATTCAGAAGAGGCAAGTCTATAGAGACAAAGAACAGATTAATAGTTGTGCAGGGCTGGATGTAAAAGTAGACATAAGGATCTTTTCAAAGCGACAAAAATGTTCTAAAACTGGATTGTGGTGATGATTATATAATTCTGTAAATTTATTAAAAATCACTGATTTGTATACTTAAAATTGATAAATGTTACACTATGTAAATCATCTAATCTAATAAAAGAGTAATATTGAAACTGACGGAGAAACAAGATGGCGGCATAGGGTAGACACCGTATATGCAGCTGTGAGCAACTATTTCAGAAAAACCACGAAAAGAACACACGGACACCACTCGCACCCACAGGACGGCTGGCTGAGTGAAAATCCTACAACTAGAGAAGAGTCTGAGACTCAGAGGAGTGGCGGAAGCAAAGTACAGAGGTACGGAGGCGTGCGCACGGGCTCGGGGAGAGGGCTGGCACCGGGGGACGCAGTTCCTTTCCAAAACAGAGAGAGCCACAAGTCCTCAGCGGCTCTGAACTCCAGTTCCAGGCGAGTTTCTGAGGTCCCACAGACACCTAGAGAAGGGGGACTGACTGGCACCAGGAGGAAATTCAAAGCGGATTTCTCTCAGCGTTGCTTACAGCAATTACGCGGGACACAGAGACCTGGTGTCTCTCAGCGCAGGGCTGAGAAGCGCCATAGCTATTTGCTCCGCCCCGCCCTGCAAACTCCCCGAGGCCCCGCCCCTCCCAAGTGCATCAGAGGCTTCTGCAGCAACACCTCCTTAAAGATACAGGAGCCAGCCTCACCCAGTGGCCAGAGAGGGACTAACCTAAACAAAACAGATCCACAAGGAACACACTCGGGGCAGATGCAGTGAGCATAAAAGCTCCACTGAAACA